>DWKL01004467.1:0-10571 GCA_018249415.1 Phareas burnsi
ATTGAGAATTAATTAAAACTATTAAGTATAAAGAAACAATACTAAACTATAAAATTATGAAATATGATACAATAACACATAAATATATATATAACAGACCCCTCCCTCCTCCCCCCCCCCTTCCAATTCTTAGTCCGATATCGCTAATTACAGTGAAGAAGTGATAAACTAAGCCGCATCCCCGTTTGCTAAACTAAGGATTTATAACATCTTATTGATCTGTCAGATCGTTTCGTCCAATGCACCATTATCTCGCTACTCGGCACTGCATAAATGCATCGGTGGGGAATCGAATTCGCTACTAACGTATTGTTTCATGTTTTATTCAATGCATGCACGAGGCCATAAGTATAAATGGCACAACAATAACGGCGTAGCGATCACGTAGCTTTTCAGTTTATGTTAGAAGAGCTGCAATCGAGCATTATGGGCGCTACTAGGATTACTTCCATGCATGGATCTGTATGCTTCATTCATTTGCATATGCATATACATATACTCAATATACTATTAACTATTTAATAGGTAGTAGTAGCTCATGGACACTCACTTCCAACCTCAAACAAAACCGAAGTTCCGTTCGAGGTTGTATATGGATGCGTCACTAATCCTGAGGACTATGATGGTCGCCTCGTTATATGTGTGCCTGGCAACTGCACCTCTCCAACCGAAACACAACTGTTTCACGGCGGATTATGAGGGCGGCGGTGGTACTTCCCCAGACGGACTGCAGTTCTACCACGTAGCATATTATATTACTTTGGTAGAACCTTTCGTGGTTCGACTCCGGACCTGTCCTTTTCACTTATGTCTGGCTTATAACAGCTGTGTTGAACGTTACTGTGTTCTGGTTTGAAGGGAGAGATACTTGTACGAGCTCAGGCGTAACCATGGATCGTTTGCCAACCTAGTAGAACTATAATCCTATTTGGGATTGATTACAGATGCCCGTGGGCGGCAGTGCCCACTTACCATTATATGGACTGGCTTGCTACGTAAATTCAATAAGTTAAGCATAAAGCTAATATGATTTTAAGTCAGCACTTAGCTAAGTAAATTATTTTCTTAAGGTTAAGTTTGCTTGCTTCCCAAACTTAAGTTGGCCCCAGATTGGTTTGACAACGATTTGTCAACGTCGCCACTGCACAAACAGACGAGCAATGCCGCTTGATATTAATGATGGTGAACTGTTATAGGGAAATGGGGTTCCAAACTGGATGATAAAATTCGTCATAGTCAAACCACTGAAAGTTCTACCATTAAACGTATGTGGAATAAAATGCAAAAAAATATTTAACTTCCGAGATAGGACTAACGATTCTACCTGTTATTAAAAATAAAGTGAAAAACTTTGTAGCGAACGAATTTGTAACAAATTCCTAACGAATGTAACGTACGAACAAATTTGTTACAAGTTCGTTCGTAAGTTAAAATTAGGAAAAAACTACTTCGCAACAAACCGCAACCAACATATGACGGTATATATTTTCTCTCGCACAAGCAGGAAACAAAAGCAAAAATTTACACCACCATCCATACCACCACAACACGTGTTTCGCACCAAAATGAAGCATCAGGGCAAGTTGACTCTACGACGGGTAATCGTTAAGTGCAAAATTAACTAATTAAATACGTTCGCGTTTCTTTTCAGGAAGTACCCGAATTCACTTTTTAACTCGAGCTTCAGATATAAATAACCCGCTTTATATAGAACCAGTGATGTATCCTACGGTATGTATCGCTTTAATACTAATATAAAGACGGTGGCCCGTTGTTTCTATTCAATTAAATCTTTACTTAAATATTTAGAAAATAGCGGCTCTTTATTTAAGTATCTCTCTGGGTATTTAATAGGTTATGGCAGCTGGTAGTCGTGGTCGTATAGATCGTCAGGGGAGGTACCATCGCCTCACTCAGATTGGCCTTCAGTCCTGTTTGAAGTTAAATGCGGATGCCCATGGGTTGCACTTAGCACTTAACATTAAATAACCCGCATGCTTGTTTCCTTCTCTTCTCAAATAAAAAAACGAATAACCCGTTATACATAACCAAAAATATATCGCCTACAAAGTAACACAGGAGTTTGAGAATGAAACAAATCTTTTGTTTTGGTTGGAGAGGAGTGATTACCGGGTACAATTATAGCGAGGCGACCATCTTAGTCTTCAGGAGTAGTAACGCCGAAGCCATATCTGAGGTTATATGGAGATGTCCAGACAACCGCACATATGGCTTCAGCCTTGTTTGAGGTTAAATGTGCTGTAGCTCAGAGCCCACATAACATCAGGCATACACTTGTTTGTTACTCTTCTCAGATAAAATAAATGGATAACCCATTATGTATATAACTAATGATGTATCGCTTACAAATTAACGTAGAAGTTTGAGAATAAATCGCGTCGGTATTTCATTACGGCATTCCCTTTTTTCGCAGTTTGGCGTCCGACCAGATAGACACTTAGAGATTTAATACGAAATCACACTATCGTGTTGGGAGATATAGATTCTTTACATATCGATAAATTGATAAAGTTAAAGCTGGCCATGCATTGGCGACTCCTTTGGTGTTGCAATTGTTCATAGGCGACGGTGACCACTATTCATCGGGTGGCCCATCTGCCTTATCGCTAGGTTAAGATACAAAAAAGATGTAGGCACTTTACATATCAATAGAGAGATTTTCTGAGATCGACATAATGAAATCACACTGTTGCGATGGAAAATATAGATTATTTACATATCGATACAAAGATTTTCTGAGATCGACATAACGAAATCAAACTATCGTGATGGAAAGATAAAGATAATTTACATATCGATAGAAAGGTTTTCTGAGATCAATATAACGAAATAACATTATCGTGATGGGAAGATAGGGATTATTTACATATCGATACAAAGATTTTCTGAGATCGACATAACGAAATCAAACTATCGTGATGGAAAGATAAAGATAATTTACATATCGATAGAAAGGTTTTCTGAGATCAATATAACGAAATAACATTATCGTGATGGGAAGATAGGGATTATTTACATATCGGTAAAAGTATTTTATGAGATCGACATAATGAAATCACACGATGGACGATATAGACAATTTAATTCATAAAAAAAAATGTAACATCGATATATCGAAATCCCACCATTTGGATGGAAAACTATAGATCATGTATCAATATAAATGTATTTTGAAATCAATATTACAAAATTACACTATTGTGTATCCGGGGAAATACCACCACCGCCGGTTGGACAGGTGCGGTTGCCGGGCACACTTAGAACGAGGCGAGCGTCATAGTTCAAGAGTAGTGACGCATCTACCTCAGACAGAATTTCAGTTTTGTTTGATGTTAAATGTGGGTGTCCATGGACTGCAGTGATCACTTGACTTCACGTGGCCTGCAAATCCGTTTGCTACCCTTCGAACATAAAAAAAATACTTATCGATACAAAGATATTCCAAGATATAACGAAATAACACAATTATGATGAGAAGATATAGATTATCCACATATGAAAGACGTTGAACCTTCATTTTAAACTCTATTGTATAAGGTGTCATCATCATCATCGACCCATTAATGTCCCACTGATGGGCACAGGTCTCCTCTCAGAATTAAAAGAATTAGGCCATAGTCCACCACGCTGACTAAATGCGGATCGGTAGACTTTGCAAAGAATTCTCAGATGTGTAGGTTTCCTCACGATGTTTTCGTTCACCGTTAAAGTAGGTGATAATTAATTTCTAATCCGCACATAACTTCGAAAAATTAGAGGTGCGTGCGGGGTTCGAATCCCGGCCACTCAGCTTGGGAGGCCGGAATCTTAACCACTAGGCTATCACTGCTCATACAGATGTCACATAGGCTACTTTTGATCTCAAAAATAATTACCGTTGCTGAAAAAAAATTAAAAACTCGCTTCTAATTTAAGCCTGTTTTAAATTAGCAGTATTATTCGTAATAATTTTATCGATAAACCAATATCCATCCCATCCCTTAAAACAAAGGTCAATGTGATTGGTGGGCTACAGCCATTTTTCTCAATCAGCCGCCTTTTCTCGGCGAATAATTTGGGGAAAGTATCACTTTTGCTCGGATTTCAAACGCTTATTTCGTGATTTGTCAGTAATATATGGAGCTTGCGTGACAATATTTATTGCAATTATTTTGTTACAAACCGTGAAATATATTTATCGTTAGAATTGTTTTATTGCCTTCTCTTGTTCTGTATGAAATGTGGGGTTTCACTTTATTTTATATATTTATTGACGACTCGCGTGACACAGTGGTAAACGTATCAGTTTGACACGCAGAGGGTACCGGGTTCGATCGCCGGCCACGCAGATATCTAACTAATAAAATTAGGTTGTTGAAATCTGAGTGTTTCTGTGCTGATTTTTTTATGTGTCTATCTCACCCACGTAGACTTTAGAGTGTAGAAACCCTACACGTTTGTAAGTTCTATATAAACTTATCCCAGGTGTGTGAAGTCTACCAGTCCACACTTAGGCAGGTGGGTGGATTACGGCCTGAAACATTGTCATTTTCAGACGAGACGCGTGCCCAGCAATGAGACAGCAATAATGACTATGATGGAAACCGAATTTTATATCAATGAAACTTTACAGCCCCGGCCAGGCAGAAATCTAAATAATGAATTTAGGTTTCTGTTTGAATCTGTACCCACGTAGGCCTCAGAGTGTAAAAGCGTTACACGCTTGTAAGTTCTACATCAACTTGTCCAAGGCGCGTGAAGTCTACTAATCCGCTCTAAGCCAGGGTGGTGGATTACGGCTCGATTGTCATTTCTAGAAGAGACCCGTGCGCAGCAATCGTTGCTGGACACGGATCTCGTAATAATGGTTATGATGGAAACCGAATTTTATATCGCAGGAACTTTGCAGCACCCGTTATCGTTAAGTTTATAATTGGGAAATTAATGACCTGTCACTCGAGCTATCAACTAGAGCGCATGCAGTTACGGAGTGATAAAACTAACTATAGTTAAGAGTGGTTTAACGTCGCCTATATTAATAGTAATAAATTTAATAGTAACAGTTATATCTTACTATTAAATTAATTACTTAGTGAGGCTTCGAAGTAAGATGTTACTTTGACGGCGTGTAATTAGAAGTTTGTAGATTTGATGACATGAATTATGTTTTTTTTTAGTATCAAACCCTTTATATAGTCATAGCACCACACTAGGACGTACACACTTTCCTGTCGTGGGTGCCATGGACATATACAAAGACCAGGACATAAACACTCAGACCCAGAACGAAACTCTAAATTCGTCATTTAGATGTCTGCTTGGCCGAGAATCGAACCCGGTATCCTTTGCATTTCAGACGGATATGGTAATCGTTGCGCCGTGCGGCGACAATTAAATTAATTATGTTATTTTAAATTCAAACTGAAGATGTTTTTGAGAAATTTAGTTGAATTTCAAAGGAGATTTCCATTCAAGGTACAGACTTTAGTTAGGCTCAAATTATATAACAAAATTTTTTGGTCTCGAGACGTTGGTTACATTGATATGGAGGTTGTGTTACGTTTTCTAAATTTAATGAATATCTCAGGTTTTAATTCCAAAAATAAAAATTATAGATAGTAATTGGTACCGTTTAGAACAATTTTGGTATTAATGCAATCTTATACCTTGGTCCATATCTTCATGGGCCATCTCCTTTGCTTTCATATTTTTTTTATTTCAAGTTGGCACCCATGACAATCAAACCCACCTGTGGGTCTAACGCTTCCGCGTTTCTATTTCTTCACCAACGTTTGTCAGAAGTCAATTAATCGCAATTGTATGGCGGTTGTCGCACGACCGCATCCTCTCAGTCGGTCGTATAAAGTTATTAACATCCACCACCATATCTCTATTCTTATACTGGTTGATGCCCGTTGAAACGAAGTACGGAAGCGCGCATGACGTATAGCCATAGCGATCACCCATTCAACTCCCGACCGCGTCTAACTTTGCTTAACTTTGTAGATCAGTTACGATCTCCACAATAGATTTTGCGCACGACAAATGTATGTGTATAGAGAGAAAGGTGGTAGAACAATGGTTCGTCTGGGGAAGTACCACCACCGCCCTCATAATCCGCCGTAAAGCAGTTGTTGTGTTTCGGTTGGAGAGGTGCTGTTGCCAGACACACATATAGCGAGGCGACCATCATAGTCCTCAGGAGTAGTGACGCATCCATACACAACCTCAAGCGGAACATCGGTTTTGTTTGAGGTTGCGAGTGGGTGTCCATGGTTTGCAGTGACCACTTAACATCAGGTGGCCTGCATGCTCGTTAGTTAAATTACATATAAAAAAAAAAATAGAGTATTAAATGCGTCGTTGAGGACAGCGGCAGAGAAAGCATAGCATACTCTGTGGCAATCGCATCACTCGAAGACGTCATCTGTGGGAGAGAGGATCTGCTTGCTTGCTCTGCCGCCGCCCGCATCGATATTGAACATTAACATGATTTTTGTTTATACTTCCACCACACGACGCAGATAATTTCCCAGCGGCCTATACGGAACAGATTTTTGTTTTGTTTTTTATTCCTTTAATCTTTTTTTAAACTAATTGATAGATTAGTAGATAAGAATTTAACATTATACTTTGGGCGGTTCTGCTCTGAATGAGCACTGGGTAGGCGCGAGGCGAGGGCCCAGACAGCACCTACGCGGAGCCGAGATGGAAGCGAGACATAGTTTAGACGAACATAACGTGGTGAAGACAGAACCGAAATGGGGACGTACAGGGGACGAGACCGGAGCGAGATAGAACATGAGATACTATTCCGCTGTCCTTAAGCTATAATGCCGTTACATGCCAAAACCACTTTTCGAGCTATGGCCAAAAAGCGGGTAATTTTGAAAAACTAATTAGTTATACTTAATAATTAGATGTCATATGCAAGATAGACATATGAAAAATAAATTGATCTTATAGGGCACTTTCATATAATTAAACTTTTATTATATATTCGTATTTTACTGATAACGAAAACCTCAAAACATCGACATCAGCTACATATAGAAATAACTCGCCCCAACTCTACCTGGTCTCACCATCATGGTCTTTCAAGTACAGTTATAGGGATCATCAAATTTGCTTTATGAAACACGATTGGTCTTATATGCCAGTTTCTGACATATACCCCGGGGCCTAATGTTTCGCTTGTGCGGTATCAAATCGCTGTACAGCGGAACATTCAGACGATCTCAGCGTGAAACACACAAAGTCGATGCGGACTACCAATTGTTTATATTGTATATATATATATATATATTGTTAAATAACGAGAATCATGGGCATAATTTAAAAAAAATAACATGTGTACAATTCACACGTGGTAGAAGTGAAACCTTCAGAAATTTTGGCTTCAAGATCATCATCATCACCATCGCTATTGCCATCACCATCGCCATCGCCATCGCCGTCACCGCGACCGCGACCGCGACCACGACCACGACCACAACCACGACCCGACCACAACGACGACGACCACCACCACCACCACCGCCACCACCACCACCGCCACCACCACCACCGCCACCACCACTACCGCCACCACCACCACCATCATCATCACCACCATCATCACCATCATGACCACCATCATCGCCATCACCATCACCATCATCATATGCTTCCTATCTCATTTTCTCCCACGTTAAATCTTATGAATATATGTGTCTGTCTTTTTACTGTCGCTTTTTCGTTTCATCGAGTTTCAAATCACAACGATGCTAAAGAAGTTTTCACTTCAAAAACATAGAAATAATGGCGCGATAAGTCAAAGGCGGCAGTAATATGAGCTTCAGAAACAGATAAAACCGTTCCAATCAATTGGGTCGCGAGTAACACAGACTATATATACAGACATCCTGAAAACTTGACTACAAACTGGCAGTACACAAAATCATGTTCAAAGTATTCGTATCTGATAGGTATGAAGTGGCTATCAGAAAAGAATTTAGAATTGTTCCTCTTAAATAGATTACGCTTTTAAATTATAAAACAAAAGAGATTACGCGCGTAAATCAATTCCGCCCAAGTCTTGTTTGAATTTGGAAACGGGTCAATTCGGCACCAGAGATGCGGCTTCAACAATCCAAATATTAGTAACAAGTATTTACGAAATATTTTAATACTGCATAATTCGTACAGATATTTACGTGTCGTATTATAAAAGGGAAAAAGGAGAAATCATTTATTTTATGGACTACATGCTGCAAACATCCAAATTATGATAACGTATGATATTACATATATAGTATATGCAGTGATAACCTAGTAGTGCAGGTGCAGGAAAACATCATGGGGAAACCTACACAGGTTTCCTCACTATGTTTTCATGCACCGTTAAAGCAAGTGATATTTAATTTGTAATACGCACATAACTTGGCAACGTCAGAGGTGCGTACGGGATTGAACCCCAACCTCTCGCATGAGGAGCCAGAATACTAGACTATCTTCCATTTATTAAATACTTAATCTTACCCGATGTTAAATGGACAGTGCCAACCATGAACATTTGTTACATACATACTATTTTCCATTATAGTTGGCAGCACTAGCGTTGATATTTTTACTCTTTTTTTGGGACTGGCCAGAATGTCAATTTGTTTTAAATTAAGAATAAAAATTTCGTTGTAAGTAATGGCGGTATTGATAAATTACGCCCTAATAAAAATGTAATAGTTATCAACTTCAAATAGGGCTAAAGGGCTAATCTGAGGTCGATTATAGGCGACAAGGGTGGCGCAGTGGCAACCATACCGGTCTCACACGTAGAGGGTTCATGGTTCGATCCCCGTGTAGAACATCTATATAATGAATTATAGTTTTCTTTTCTGGGTCTGGGTGTTTGTGTTCATGTCTACTTTGTATGTGTCCATGACACCTACAACAGATTCTTAATGTGAAGCTATAAATAAGAAGCTTTACTTTACGTTGCTGCTCTTGACGACTAAATTGGAACGCCTCATATTAGTCCACATACTATTTTCTTCAAATTAGACCATGTCACTCGAACCACGGAACCGCTCATTAAATATAGTCCCTAGCGATCACCCATCCAACTCTCGACCGCGCCCGCCTTTGCTTCACTTTGTATATAGCGGTTACAATCGCCCGACGCCACAGAGCTATGGGCACTTCATTCTAGTTCACCATAAAGATAATCTAAAAATATTTCAACTTTATTCTAAACCACAAAACGAACAGTATTTCGTACTTGGTAACGTGAAATGGCAGGTTTTAGAAGATAATGTATGTAGACAGCAGTTCATTGCCATACATATAGGCGGTAGAACTTTAGTTCGTCCGGGGAAGTATCACCGCCGCCCACATTATCCGCCGTGAAGCAGTTCTGTGTTCCGGTTGGAGAGTTGCGGTTGCCGGGCACACTTACAGCGAGGCGACCATTAGACCGCAGGAGTAGTGACGCATCTACGTACGACCTCAGATAGAATTTTCGTTTTGAGGTTAGATGTGGGTGATCATGGGCTGCAGAGGCCACTTTACATCAGGTGACCGCACGCCCGTTCGCTACTCTTCAAATATAACACAAAATAAATAACAAGCAAATATTTGAAAACAAGAGCAGTTAAGCCTCGTAGTATAAATTTCCGCTTTTTACTCTAAAGGTCCAGGATTTGAATCCCAGGCAACAAACGGTCTTTTACACTCATAGCTCCACACTAGGATGCTATATGTCATGGTTGCCACAAATGCATCCAAATAGGAGGACCCGAATACCCAGGCCCAGAACAGAAATCTAAGTTCACCATTTTGATGTCAGTCTGGCTGGGACTCGAACCCGGAACGCACTGCGTGTTAGGCCTGTATTGTGACCACTGCGCCACGCGGGCCATCTAAAACCTCCGACCTCCTGAAGTTATGTGCGCCAAGAAACACACAAATGGGATGATGCTGAAGGTTTTTTTTATGTTTGTAAAGTAGCAAACGAGCATAGAGGCCACCTGACGTTAAGTGGTCACCATAACCCATGGACACCCACATCAAACCCCAAACAAAACCGAAGTTCCGTTTGAGGTTGTATATGGATGCGTCACGACTTCTGAGGACTATGATGGTCGCCTCGCTATGTGCCCGGCAACCGCACCTCTCCAACCGAAACACAATTGCTTCACATTGGATTATGAGAGCGGCGGTGGTACTTCCCCAGACGAACGATTGTTCTACCACCTATTGCAATAGTGAAAAGTGATATTCAAACGACCGTTCTATAGCTAGTTGCCCTACTGTTCGTCTCCGCTCCACGCAGACGGTCCACCGAGTCACAATAAATCAGACTCGTTAGCTCGCGGCATTATTTATGAGCGCGACACGACATTTGGTTAAAACGATACAAAATTCGAGTAACCCGCCGTTACTGAGACACAAACGTGACATAATATTACATCGTAATATATTATAAAGGTACGCCTTCATCATCGACCCATTAATGTGCCACTGCTGGGCACAGGTCTCCTCTCAGAATGAGAAGGGTTAGGCCATAGTCCACCACGCTGGCCAAGTGCGGATTG
>DWKL01004468.1:0-10571 GCA_018249415.1 Phareas burnsi
CCTGATGGGAAGTGTTACCGTCGCCTATGGACTTTTGCAATACCAGAGGAGTCGACAATGCATCGCCGGCTTTGAAAGAGAGCTCTTTTTGAAAGCCTCCCCCAGTCATGTGTCACTTGTGCCCAGCAGTGTACATAAAAAGTTGCAACCACTGACAAGTAAAGGAGTTAAAGAAAATAATATTTTTAAAGCGCTTTCCAGCTTGATTTATGACATTTCGTTTGATACAAGTCCACTGCCCTGGGCGCAGATAAAGGCCAGAGCACGGCTTGTTATGGTCAGTCGCGAGATTGATCGCTGGTCGTATTTTAGTCGCAAAAATGGCCGGAAACTAACAAATGTACCGCACGAAAAATAGTAGCACTCGTATAGACATTTTGACGTCCATTTTTTAACTTTTTTATTGTTCTCACTACGATATGCCTGTGACTACCGTAACACCTATTTCTGCCCTATAAAGCAAATATGTGTTACATACCGACCATCATAACTTAGTATTACATTTTTAAAATTGCAATTTCTCGTAAACAATAGAAGTTAGAGGTTTGAAATAAAAAAGGTTTAATAGAAAATTTCATGAACTTTAAATTAAATTATTTTTCGATTCTTTGTATTTCGAAAATACTTCTATGCCATATACTAATCATGTACCTAAGTACCTTATTTAGGTACTTAGGTACAAGATTAGATTATTTAAAAGTTATTGCAATATTATGTGTGGTATACTAAGTTTTGCAGGACAGTTTAGTTTAAACGATTTAATTAGCAAGGGAGAACTTACACGGGGCTTCAATTGGGCCCTTCCATGAGGGCTAAATTAAAGCAGTGCATCCAAGTACGACCGTACAGACGTTTATTTATTATGTTTGTATTTATCTATTTTGTTTATTTATAAACAAACCACTGAAAATTCAATTCGCATTTCAAAATTCTATTCTGAAATCTAAACATGATGTCAAAATATTTCCACGAGTATCAATTTCCTTTAATTAAAACCATTTTGTTAGTTTTTTTTGTTTCTGTTTGTAAAGTAGCAAACGAGCATGCAGGCCACCTGATCTTAAGTAGTCACCGCAGCTCATGGACACCCACATCCAACCTCAAACAAAACCGAAGTTCCGTTTGAGGTTGTATACGGATTCATCACTACTCCTGAGGACTATGATGGTCCCCTCGCTATGTGTGCCTGGCAACCGCACCTCTCCAACCGAATTGTAACATTTAATTGTATCAAATACTTTTGATTAATTTTATTTATTTGAAAATGATTGCATGGTGAGATTATAACCTATAGATATTTTACTAAATAATTGCGTGTAATCGAATGTTTTTTGCAAAATAAACAAATTGTTTCGTATATAATAAAAAAAATAAACATGAGCCAACCCTAATATTGTATATGAAAATTTGTAAAGCGCAAATTTCGCAGGATGCTTTGAAAATTTTAATTAAAGACGTACGTGCCTCCTTACTTGGAAGCGAAGGCTGTATTATCAAAGAGCGCGGTTCTGTAAGTGTTTTGATTGAATTTAATTTGCGTTAATTTAAAGTGGCTTTAACTAACTAACTAACATAACTGAAAGATGGATTCAGGTTGTTTTTTTACTTACATTTATTAATGTTTACTTAATACAAGCACTGATAGGGTGTTTTTTTTTGTTTTCGGGGTGGAAATCTTCTTAAGATTTTTAGTGAAGGTGAAGGAGGTTTTAGTGTATAAAAATCTCACATAACCCGACCTTTTAGGGGAAGGATCGGGTTATATGAGATTTTTTTCACTAAAACCCTCTTAAGGTTAAGTGGTTAAGATTCCGGCCGCTCACGCTGGGTGTCCGGGGTTCGGAATCTACACGCACCTCTATTTCTCGAAATTATGTGCGTTAGAAATTAATCATCACTTGCTTTAACGGTGAAGAAAAACATCGTGAGGAAACCTATACATTTGAAAGTCCTTTATAAAAGTTCTCGAAGGTGGTTGAAGTCTACTAATCCGCATTTGGCCAGCCTGGTGGAGTATAGCCTAATCCTTCTCATTCTGAGAGCAGACCTGTGCCCAGCAGTGGGACATTAATGGGTTGATGATGATAAATGTTTACTATTACTTATTAAGTTCACAGTAACTCTACATTTCAGGTACATTATGATTGACAAACCGCGTGACGCAGCGGTCACAACATCGCTCTGACCGGTTCCGGGTTTGAGGGTTCCAGGTTCGTGGACAAAAGCAACCAGACATCTAAATGACGAATCTAGTTTTCTCTTCTGGGTCTGGGTTTGTGTACTTATTTGTCTGTATCGACGGCACTTCCAACACACGTGTTTATACGGGCTGTAGAGGTGAGTGTACAAGGCGTTTAAAATCTTATTCACCGCGAACGTAATTAACTCCGAGCTACTGACAATGCTAACGATTCTAATATCGCATCCGCATCCAGGACCACCAGGCGTTTCCGTACAAATCGACGCGACAATCGCATCACACATCTAATTACGTCCGGGGAATTACGAGGACGCAATCTGATGCCGAGACAATACCGCGAACACGTTATTGCAGTGTCTAGACGTTATGAAATGATATTTAATTGCGTACACGAAGTTAATGTTATTATCATTGTGAGCGCATGTGGCTGATGTTAATAAATTGATGGTTTGTTAATAAACAAATGTTAAAAGGTATCAATTCTTCTTCGTATGGCGCGCGTCACGCCCCGTAGCTTGCGTACATCGTGACAGATATACAAAGTTTAGCGATGTCGGCCGCGGTCGCGATTTGGATGGTTGACCGCTAGTATTACTATCATTGTGAGCGCGTGCTGCTGATGTGTTCGTAAAGTGATGATTTGTTAATAAACGAATGTTAAAAGGTATCAATGGCTCTTCGTACGAAGCGCGCGACGCTCCGCAGCTTGCGTACATCGTGACCGATCTACAAAGTTTAGCGATGTCCGCCGCGGACGCGAGTTGGGTGACCGCTAGTGGTTAAACTTCATGCGTGTATCCGTACTTCGGAAGACAGATTAAGCTGCCACTCCCGGTTGTTATCATTGGAAAACATTCATTAAATCTTGTCGGGGGCATTATGGTTGGTTGAAAACATCTGACACAGATTGGCCGTTAACCCCCATCTCCGTCAATACCTATAGGAGCACGCTTCAGGCGTCCCCTAATTGTGGAGACCCGGTCCCACAAGTGGGATATAAAAGGGTTGCAGTTATCGAATACTCATTATCATATGATTTTTATTATATCTTAATTGTTTATTGTTTGATACTGCAACTCCGGCTTACTTGAACGATATTTTATTTTTCAAAAATATGGGGGCCCTTTACATTAAATGATAATTAATTTCATACACGCTGATAGTCAGTAGTGGTTATGGAATTCAATACCTTTTCATGCTGCTTATATGACTTCAAAAATATGCAAAACAGAAGATTTAATGGGCACAATATACAATAGACAACAACGCAGAATAAACCACCATCCCAAAGCTACGGTACTCGCAAAAGGATAATATCCTAAGCTCCACATCGTAAGGGCACTGTACACGATACCAGGCCATTATATTCAGAAGAAGGATGCCTCTAGTGACTTGACACGTGTAACTCGGCCATAATGCTCAAATCCTGCCATTTGCTACCCCTCAACTCGCTGTGCCTCGTTTGTATTAGCAAGTGCACTTGACTGAAACATATATTATTTTTAAGTAAGTAGATAAATTAATAGAGATTCATTTAAAGGTTTGATGACCCACGCGGCGTTGCGGTTACCATACCAGTTTGTCATGCAGAGGGTTCCAGGTTCAAGTCTCGGCCAGGCTGACATCTAAATGGTGAATTAAGATTTTTATTCTGTGTCTGGTTATTTATGCATTCGTCTTGTGTGGGTTCATGGTTTTGAATCCTTGTGTGGGACAATGAGCGTCGAAAGCCTTTGTTTGTTTTATTTAAAGTTAAATATCTTATAAGTTGTTAGTTTTAATGATAGTGATTTGGCTATAACTCTTTTTGTGTCCCACTGTTGGGCACGGGCCCCCACAACCAGGGGAGGGCTAGGGCATACATCGCCACATTTCTCCAATGCGGAATAGTGGAGGATAGTGATTTAGTACTAATTAATACTTAATAACATTAGCTTTCGCCGTAGGTGTACTATTATATACTACAATGTTATAACTGGAGAGATAATAATATTCTGAGGGCAAAGCTACTTAATACGTACTTTTATACGATACGACATTACACGACACGACACAATATTTTTACGATACGATAATTGTCGTATCTATCTTTACTAGATCATCGTTGTATTTATCACTAAGTTATAATAAATCATTATTAAATAAAACTAATACTAAACTGACTAACGGGTTGGTCACTAATCCATATCACCACCAATCTGCACTAGAGCAGTGTGGTCGAGCATGCTCTAGGCCTTCCCAAGTTGTGGGGAGAGAACTGTACCCAGCAGCGGGACATAAAAAGGATTGGAACCGTATACTAACTAATAATAATAATGTTTTCTACACTCATAGCTTTTTGCTATATTTCCATGTATTGTGGATGCCACAGACGTTTACAAAGAGGAGTACACAAACACTCAGACTCAGTACAGAAATTTAATATTTAGATATCTGTCGGATCGGGAATCGAATCCTGAACAATATAGAAGTAGGGCCGGTGATGGTAGCCCGAACTATTGTTCTACTACTTACTACGTCGGTTAGTCGATCTGCAAAACGCAAACACAGATATTATTTTTCAACAAAACGTAGCTTATAAATATAACATTTTTAAATTGACTCTATTATTCTCGATTTACGGCTGGAGATAGAATATTTTTGTGCGGTTTAAAAACCTGTTTAATTGTTGAGAGGCTTTTATTATTACTAGATAAAGCCCTCCCTTCGGAGCGGAAATTACAAAAACAAAATGCAATGGGACCTTTTAGCTTATCTCTCCATTTTTTCCTCACCACCTCACCTCACCATTTTATTTTTGGGTAGAACGTTTATTAATATCCAAACGAAGAATTTGTCGTACAAAATTTCATGCCTTGAAAATTATCAATGTTATCAATTAATATTATCAATGTTATCAACTAATGTTATCAATGTTAGATAAGTTAGGTAATAAGAAATCAATCAACACTTGCTTTAACGGTGGAGGAAAACATCGTGACGAAACCTATAAGTGTGGTGGTCAAAGATGTGTGAGGTCTACCAATTCGTAATGACTATGACCTAACCCTTTTCATTCTAAATTGAGTCCCGTGGTCAACTGTGGGACAGTAATAAGATGAGAATGAAGATATGGTAATGTAATACATGTATTTATATATTTAGTACACTTAAATGCTATGACTCTAAAAGTCAAAAGTTTTTTTTGGTTTTAATAATAGCAAACGTACGTGCAGGCCATCTCCTGATGTTAAGTGGTCACTGCAGCCTATGGATACTCATATAATCTCAAACAAAACCGAAGTATTATCTGAGGTCGTATGTAGATGCGTTTCATGACTTGTTTTTAAATTATGTTCTTAAAGTTAAATCATATACATTTTACAATTTGAACACTCATCGTAGAACAACTTGCATATAACTAAACGCAGCATGAAACTCGACGCAACTTGTTAGGAACGGGTCACTCTGCTCTACCGCTGCAAATCTCGACAATAGTTGAAGAGCGTGTATAGAAATTTTTGTCCCTTCCGAGCTGCGGATTATACGGTAACGATTACACGATTGAACGTGATGCCTGTGACACAGACACCGACTTGCGCGTTCCTTTTTACCGCGTACGTCTTAGTTGTGGCACGAGCTTCCTGAGCGCTACACATGGGGTTCTTCAAAAAGTTAAAATAGGTCTTCTGCAATGCCGACGATTCATTGATGATAACTCTGGCATCGCAAATGTTCATAGACGACGGTAATCACTTCCCATCAGGTGGTCCGTCTGCTTTATTGCTAGGTTTAGGTATGAAAAAGACATAGTCGCCACAACCGAACGCGATTCTCGTCGAGTTTGGGATCGGGCGGTTTTCCGAATTTTATTTTGTTACGTGAAGCGCACCCGCGGCTTTCTTTCGTAACCGATATGAAAAGTTAAGGAACATTGGACGCTATTAGGAATTGGATTGGTGACCATTAGAGGTAGATTTTTTGTGGACTTCCGTGCAACGGGAATGTTAAGCTGTTGGTCTTGGTTGTTACCACTGGATAGCAGTCGTTAAACCTTGCTGGAGATCTAATGGGTGGTTTATAAATCTGGAACGATTTGGCCATTATCCGTATGTCCGCATTCGAGCAGCGTGGTGAAGTATGTTCAAGGCTTTTTCCAGTTGTGAAAATAGATCCGTGCCCAGCAGTGGGACTTAAAACGGGTTGTAGCCAACGTAATGTGGATAATAAAACGCAGCATGACAGTTCACGTTAATCAAGTAGTGACTCCTCTAACAATCTGCACTTGATCAGCGTGGTGGATCATAGCCTAACTCCTTTCATTCTTGGAGTGATCTAAAGTGAGACAGTAAAGATTTGGTGATGAAGTAGTTACGGCATCCCATCGATATATGTCGCAAAATTAAAATAGAGCAGTGTCTAGTAAACACAAGTTTTTGAACTAGAAATTAATCACTACTCTTCTCAATTCATTTAAAACGTAGTCAGCGCCAAACTTTATGGCCGTTTCTGAAGATTTTAGAAAGGCATTTATGTTTCTAAAGTAGCAAACGAGCCTGCAGGTTATCTGATCTTAAGTGGTCACTGCAGCCCATGTACACCTACATCTAACTTGAAACAGAACTGAAGCCTTATCTGAGGTCGGTCGTATATGCGTCACTGCTCCTGAGGGCTAAGGTTTTCGTCTCGCTTTTGAGTTTACTTGACAACTACACAACTCCAGTCAAAACAAAAGAATTGCTTCATGGTGGATTGTGATTGCAGCAGTGGTATCTCTACGGACGAACTATAGTTTTACGACCCATATAATATCGTATATGTTAAATAAAAAAGTCATTTATGAACCATCATAATTCTAGAAGACCTATCGGATGTTACCCTGCACATATCAAGAGACGGACAAGCCAGATTGACAGATTGACTAAAAGGCCCTTAAAAAGGAGTTTGTTAACTAATAAGAACTGTTGTCCATAAGGTCAAGGAGCAATGTTTTTGGTGTCCCGTCAATTTCGGATTATAGTGACGAATAAATTCTTTGTCGTCACAGTAACACTCGTTGCTGTCAGAACTGAGCACGTGTCGCGTGTCGTATTTCTCACCTTGGATTAGAAGGCAGCTCGTTAATACTAGAGTTATAAATGTGGGGTTATTAGTCACTTGTAAGATGAAACTAAGAAATTAGGGGAGAAAAGTCCGGAGCTTGACGTGCTTCGTCCGGACCATGACGAAACGTCAGGATCATACTGTTTCATGTAATTTGACTAGGGGCTTTTTTTCGTTCGACCGACTTATTTTTGATGATGATTATTATGATGATTGATTATTATATTTGATGACTTGCAAACTTTGTTGTTGCAATTTTTTTTCAACAAAGGTGCAAAATGATCTCTCCTTCAAAGCCGGCGATGCATTGGCGACTCCTCCGGTGTCGCAAATGTCCATAGGCGATGGTGACCACTTTCCATCAGGTGACCCGTCAGGCTTATCGTTAGTTTTAGTTATAAAAAAATACAAACTAGCATACAGGGCACCTGGTGTTAAGTAGTCTAACGTTTGATGGGAGGTAGAACTATAGTTCATCCGGGGAAGTACCACCGCCGCTCTCATAATCCACTGTGAACTTTACATAGGAATTCCTGTTTGAGGATAGATGTGGATATCCATGGGCTACGGTGACCACTTAACATCAGGTTGCCTGCAAGCTCAAATAGTTCTCTTCTCATATAAGAAAGTCCCTGCAGCCCATGGCGTCTAACCTAACTGAAACTCATCTGAGGTCGCACGGTAGATACGTCACTACTCCTAAGATTGTCGCCTCGATGTAAATGTATCTGGCAAGCGAACCTCTCCAACCGAAGCACAGATATTCCTCCACGTCGGATTATGAGAGAGGCGATATTACCTTTATATTCAAACTATATGTCACCTATCAAAATGTGTTCTTGCGGGTAGGTGGATTATTGATTGCATGCTCGTCTATTTTTTCATTCTTTGTTACAAAAATGTATTTCCAGTTTGCCGAGAATGCACTGGGGACTTTCTGAATGATAAAACACACGCGGGGTAATCCCACGCGATGCATCGCCATTAAATTTAATCCTCTAACTCCTCTTTAAACTTCTCTAAGTCTGTCGTTAATCTGATTTGTCACGTGTCCGGTCAAAATCATCTTCGTGCATATTCTTGAAACCCCATTTGGATTTACAAAGAGAATATGTTCGCACTTTGCACAACGCAAATATAACATAACAAGCTACTTAATCGGCCCGTTTATGCCTAGTAAAGTTTGCCATATAACCCACTTCCGGCGTCCTCCTTAATAATAAACGGGAATAATATCATTGCGTTGGTACTAAGTTGCTTTTGTGACCCTCGGGAGAAAGGAACTTGACTGAGCGTAGGCGAGTAACGATTTGTCTTTTATTTTCCGCATTACACTTATACGGGTAAATTATATTGTAAAATTTAGACTCCCGTGGCGCAGCGGTTACCATACCAGTCCGACACGAGGTTGCTGGGTTCTGTTCCCGGCTAGTCAGACATCTAAATGTGATGATTACTGTTCTGGGTCTAGGTGTCTGTGTATTCGTTTTGTATGTGCCCACCCACGACACATGGTATCCTTGTGCGTGGCATATGAGATATAAGAGTTGGCTGCGTTTGTTTTTTTAATTTGTTAATACATTCTGTATAGATTTTGATAGTTCTTAGAAAGCAATCTCGCTTTATCGATAACCTGAGAACATAGGAAACCGGGAAGGGTTTCGGAATGCCGGAAGAAATTTACCGACAGAATCCCTATGGCCCATAGCATTGCGGTGAGTCCATTTACATTACCAACAAGCATCTCATCAGGTTCATTGCAGTACATTATGATAACGCTAATGTTCCTGATTTAGCTACTCTGAGCAACTTCCATTATTCGCCTCCACATTTTGCTTCTCCTCCTTCCCCTACTCTTTTTCATTACCCCCGATCACCACGGACAGAGCGCATCTCCAGAAACTTGCAGGCTAAGAAAGAATATGCCAAGGCCTCATCCACATATCTTCACTCACGTATACATTCATCATCATCATCATCAATCCAATAATACCCCGCTGGTGGGCACAGATCTCCTCACAGAATGAGACGGGTTAGGCTATATTCTGGTCAAGTCCGGATTGGTAGACTTCATACACTTTCGAGAACTTTGCAAAGAACTCTAGCTTATGACTGCTTACCTCACACTGATGTTACCGGATTATTAATATCATTTTTTTAAGGTTTAAGATCTAGCAACTATGGTTCGTCCGGGGAAGTATCACTGCCGTGTTCACAATCCGTCGTGAAGCAGTGTTTGTGTTTCGCTTGGAGAGATGCGGTTGCCGGCGACCATCTTAGTCCTCAGGGGTAGTGACGCATTTATATACGACCTCAGATACAGCGTTAGTTTTATTGAAGGTTAGATGTGGGTGTGCATGGGCTGTAGTGACCATTTAACATCACCCTGCAGACTCGTTTGCTACTCTTCAAACATAAAAAAATGTTGTGCTAATATATATTTATTTCATCCCTTTTGAACCCCTTTCATTATCAGCCACTCGCTCACAGTGGAGCCAGTCGTCGCGGTTCATAATCTCGAAAGGCGTCTTCTGCTGTGATTAAGCCGGTGCCTCGAACGCGGCGCCGTATGTTAATATAAGTTAATTATGCATTTTGCATGCGTGAAATAAGCTCGGTCTCGGCCCGGAATCCCGGAGATTGCCTCTGTATTTAGACCCGGGAATGGATGAAATCGCACAAAATGAGTGCACGGATCTTCTTTGTTTGAATGTAATTTATTAAATTTATGATAATTAGGTACGTCCGCGGAAATTTTAATTTTATGCTACATTTTTGTGCGCGGGTAAATTGGCGAATTTTATTGGACGACCCGAGCGCGCCCGCGGATGTTTTGAACGTACATTTGTTTTCTTTCTTTAACGTGTTTCACATTTTTATGATTTCCATTTAATACATGGACTGTTTATTAGAATAACGTTAAAGGCCTCGGCGTAAGTTTGAATTTTACCGTACAAAAATACAGAATAGTCGTTCATTTCAGCCAATGCCGTAAGGGAATTTCTATCTATCATTATCATCGATTGAATAATGTTCCACTACTGGACATGGGTATTCTTATCATTAGTCTCATAATGGGAAAGATTTAGGATTCAATTCACGAAGTTAACTAAATTGGTGGACAACATACATCTATGAGAATATTATGGAGACATTTCGGGTACATAATTTTCTAAGGTTTTTTTATTAAAACTTATGATTCCCATGTCATTTACATACAATACACAATTGCGTTCAAATCGACTCCGTGTGATTCACGTTGGGGTCATCTGATTGTTCCGCTGTGCAG
>DWKL01004469.1:0-10569 GCA_018249415.1 Phareas burnsi
ATACATTATTCATTTATAATATATATATTTAAAGATGTACTGCCGTTAATGTATTTTTTCTTGCGTTAAATTCATAGCTAGCTATGTATACTAAAAGACAGAAATAAGTAAACGATTGGGGCGTTTAGATGTAAAATAAAAATTGAATTGTCATAAGTGTTGAGAATTAAGTACATATAGATAGAAATTGACTTGACAACACAAACATAGATTGGAAGCTGTTTGGAAAATAAAATTTGTGTTATGCTTATTGCCCTTAAAGCAATGGCAGCCCGCATCACCTTACCGGTCTACTGTCCACTGCACAAAGCGGTCCCGGGTTTAATTCGAGCCAGACGCTCAATGTTCAGTTTAGAAGACAGTTCTAGCCTTAGGTCTATTTATTTTTCCCTGTACGTCCAGGGTTTGGTGACCACAATTTTGGGTGACTGTGGAATTCATTTAATAGTCAGTTTAATAACATCAATATTTAAATATCATACTAAGCATGAAATAAGTGTTTTGTTAATGTGGAGAGTCATTAGCAGGGATTAGGCAAATTAATATTTAACGTAAATGAGCGATTGTCGCAACAGCGGTACGCGCGCGGCTCTCGGGTTGCAACACTTAAGTTATCATCTCATTACGCTATCTGAAGAGGACCCAAATACTTCCCAGTTCAATGTTTGAGGGCAAATTGTACCTCGCGCTTCTTCAAGAGAGTGAGTACTACGAGATTATGCAGAGCGCCTGAAAAGTCACGTATTTTAATGAAAGGTTTTTCATAAAACAAGTAACAATAAAATGACATTGAGGTCAATTTCCACTCTTCTTTCAATAAATTTTTAATAAAAATATTAATCTCATCTATCGTCTGAAGATGAGGAGCAGGACTCTGTTTACAAAACAAATTGTTAACAAATAATGTTACGTATTGTGTTGACCGCAAATGTGCAGCGGCCAGGCGTTGCTACTGATTGGGCTTAATATAATATACAAACAAAGAATCTGTTTATATTAGTCATTGAAAAACAGTTCCACTACTTGCATTCTACTACTGCAAAACTAATACCGGAGTATATAGTCTTGTTGTGGGAGCATCTTTAGTATATAGATACTCGCGCAATATGTTGTACGAAGATCAAAAATATTATATGACTTAATGAGCTCATTGCAGAGGCCGCATCTGCCGTGACCTCCTAACAACTTTACTTTCAAATCCACTAAAATCTTATCAAAATCATTACACGTATAAATCGATGTTGGTTATGCGATGTCTAATGTATCGCGAGAAGTCTTACGATTGCACCAGCGCCACGCCAGACGCCAGACGAATCATTATTTATTTAAATTACGAAATAAATAGTAAATTAAAAACATAGAACCTATTTTCTTATGACATTAAACTGTTGCATCAGCACCTTGTCCATCTAGCACGATTTGTAGCGTAACTATCACACGTCAACTGATCCCATATTTTATATTAAATATATATTTTTTTAAGCGTGCCAAAAATATGTTACAATTGTTTATACAAAAAATAATGTTTTTATAGATGATATGTAGCGTTGCAGTGTTCTGTTTTGACGGCTACGCAGATTCGTAAACTGAATTCGAAACATTTTATGTTAATCCTCAGGAGGTCCATAAGTATGATCGGACTCAGGTTCTGTGTGGAGTGGACAGATGTGTATGGGTAGCAGTAATCTCTAACCATCAGTTTGTTACCTTTGTTATACATATAAAAAGACCTGATGTCAGTATTAAATGTTTCAAGTGTGATTATTGGGTAATTTATGAATACTATACACATAAGACCAACACGAATTTTAATTTTTACGTGGCTTAAACCTACACATACATATTCCAAGTAATTTGGTAAAATGTTTCTGGTACAAAAATACTTTTTTGGCATTCAGCCATAAAAAATTTTAGATCGGTAAAAAAAAATTGTAGCAACATTGTTCTTGGGGCAACCCATTGGTGACAGTGTCCAGGTTGCCAGCCCATTGACCACCGCGCCGGCGCGCTGCCGCTGGCTGCAGTCGCCCGGTCCGGAACATGGGCAAGCGCTAACGGATAAGTATTGACTTCACTTTGGGATGGTAGTTGTCTTTTAACTCTTATATTGACGTGATTTTTGAATGTTCGCTGGTGGTATTCTGGTCTCTCTCACACACAGCTGGGCGTAATCCATTAAAAGCAAAGGAGAATTTTTGGGAGTAAGTTTTGACATCGCTAAGGCTTTTCACCGGGTTTGGCATAGAGCCCTTCTTGCGAAGCTACCATCTTATGGCATTCTCGAGAAGTTTTTCCTTCACTTGGATACGGAGCTCTCTGTCTGAGCAGCAAATTAAGGTCGTTGTTAAGTAAGGGATGCTGCTCAGACACGAAAGTCATTAAGGCTGGTGTCCCCCAGGAGTCCATACTGTCTCCTACACTGTTTATTCTGCATATCAAGGATATGCCAGGGCAAGCCAGTAACATTCATTGTTATGCGGATGACACCACGAGAATTGCTCCTTACATAAGCTCTGCGAATACCTCTTGCAAATTTATGGAGGAAAGCAGAATCTGATGTCTCTGAAATCCAGACCTCTTTAAAGTGGGACTTGGAATGGGGTGGACTTAATCTTGTCGAGTTTAATCCCACAAAGACGTAGATCTGAGTGTTTACCGCTAAAAAACCTCCATTCGTCATGGCGTTACAATTTCATGGCACTGCACTCTTCATAGGTAAAAGTGTTGGTATCCCAGGTGTTAACATCACGTATGATGTACAGTACCGGGGATCTAGAGAATAACGCTAAGATGGTTTCCAAAAAACTAGGCGTCCTGAACAGAGCGAAGCGCTATTTCAGTGTAGGGCAGCTGCTTTTGCTTTGTAAAGCTCAAGTAGGCCCCTACATGAAGTACTGATCGCAACTCTGTGTAGTGGCACCTTAATCCTTACTTAGCCCACTTGACTCCACTTAGAAGCGCGCTGTACGAGTTGTCAACGAACCAGTGATCGCCAACCGACTCTAACCTTTAGGCCTCCGGAGAGACATAGGATTCATTTGCGTTTTTATAGGCTTTACAATAGTGCTCCGAAGATCTATTTGATTTCGTGACCGTAGCACCCTTCCTCCATCGCCATCGTCAAAGAATGAGGTTTCATCAACATAAATTGCACCTGTGACGGTCCTCCACGGATCGGTTTGTGTGTTACTTTTTACACGTACGTGCAAGATGTAGAGTACGTTATGTCATGGAGTTTTAAAAAAGATACAAAAATACCTCTCCTTCAAAGTCGGCGATGCATTGGCGATTCCTCTGGTGTTGCAAATGTCTATAGGCGACGACGACCACTTTCCATCAGTAGCCTACCTTAAAGCTAGGCTTAGTTATAAAAAAAGGCTGCACTCGCACAAACATACTTGGGCTGACCTTTGTAGAGTTTTGGATTGGAAAGACATCCATAATATTCGATCACGATGTGTGTGTTGTTTAAAAGAAATTAAAATACATGTATATAGATCGCTACCACAAAACAGGTTAACATTTTTAATTCGTGAGTATGGTCCGAATGAGGTCAAAGTTGCAAATCTGGTATGCATGGTCAGTGCTAGTCAAGTTGCAGTTGCACCGATCATGATGTTTATTTACTTACACCGACACGAGGATGCCGGCGGGTCTGCACCTCCGCGAGTCTCCCACCGCGCGGCGGTTCCCCCGGCGGCAGCTCGGCGCGCCCGGTATCCACTCACGCTCAGTGCCTCCAGCTTCGCCATGCCCGTCGCACGCTCGCTCGCCACTCGCCCGTTAGCGCTCGCCGCGCTGCTCGCCGTTTTGCTCGTCGCGCACCTAGCCGCGGCCGCACCGCGCGCGCCGCGCTTGCGCCGCCAACTTGCCGACGACAACGCACTGCAGCCGCTCGATGTAAGTCCATTGAGGCGCCGCTTGGCCGAGAAATCCTCACACGCGTTTGACGTGTTGTAGTAGCCGCGCAAGGCTCTATTTCATCTACCAGTCTGTCAGAAAGAACAGATAAGCTCTTGCGATTCAAGTACGGTGGCAACCGTAATTGCTTGAATAATATAAGGGATTCAGAACATAAAATTGAGGAACTTGGCCAAGTTTGGTTTCTGTATTAAAATGTTATCTATTAATACATATATTTACTATACATTCCCTTGTCAAGGAGAGTTTTCTCACAATTAACACTTCTATTGTATTTCTATTTGTTACTTTTGTAAGTTTGTTAAAATTGTATTTAAGTATCTTCTATTTAAACGTTATTAATAATCATTATATTTTTGGCATATTGTGGAGAAAACGATTCCTGTAAAATAATCGCCTAATTGTTAATATGGATTGAATTGAGAAAACGTTCCTAGATTCAAGCTTTAATCTATCTGCAAGCATCTTTCTCTAAGTATTAACAAGTCTAATTTTCATCATACATTTAAGCAGGATAAGGCCAAGGAGCTTCAAAAGCCTCATGCGAGCCTTTACGATGGCCCATAAGATTAATTAAAGTTGGCTCATTGGTTCTGGTGATGGCACGACAGGATGAGTGTTCCACATACGATAGAGTAATTTGTGACACCTAAATTAAGTACTCGATTAAATAATGAGAAGTATTCTATTTGTTGGGTAGTTTGGGTCGTCAAATTACCTGTCCATTCGCTGAAAATAAATACTCCAAAAATATATTGCAAGCGATGTTCGCTGCGTGCTCGTTCCAGCAGCGCAGCCGTTCAGCGGCGCTCGCGCCGGTGCCATCACCCGAAATGTCACAGGCGAAAGATTGTTGTTCGTGTTGCGAAATGGATGCTCACACTGTCAGTTTACATTTGTTTATACTTTATTTTGCAAGTACATACAGATTCCGTTAAAGGCGGTCAACGGACTTTAAAGATATAACATAAATGCCTTCAACGTTAATGAGCAAAATATTCATGCGATTACTTCACATTTCGAGATGAGTTGCAAAACTAGCGAGCAGACGTGTGCGCATACATCTTGCGAGACGCCCTGTCGGCCGGTCACAGGCCGCGGGTCGCATAGGTCACAGTGTCAAGGTCGGCCACCCGATTTTCATGTGAACGAGTGTAAAGATTGCTCAGTCATGTTTATTAATATGATGTGGTCAGTTCACACGCGAGGGCCGCGCGCGGACCGACGCGAGCGGCGCGGCGAAAGCGTGACGTAACGCCACAATAGTGCCGATCCTCGATGCGAATGCGCCGCGCCAATTAAGTAACATTATCTCATGTTCTGTTACTGGGTCGAGAGTTCGATGTTGCGCCACGCCGCTCCTAATGCATAATATATAATATATATCCGCGCCGCGGACCTGTCGATGACCGATCGCTCGCGTAACTGTGAACGTTATTTGATTCACGCGGACTACATTTCGACCGACTACGAGTTTCTGTAAGAATTCACTTTGCTTGTATTTCTAAGACGGCTAATTTGGAAATCAACTCATGTGTCACGTTGAAGGTTCAAATAATCAATATGAATTCGCCTTTTGAAGCGCACATTTGAAACGTAGCCCGTGTAATCCGTGTGTGCATAATGTTGTAACATATCCGCAGCCCGCGTCGCCTCCGCTAACAGGCACCGCTCTTCTTCCGCCATCCACTAACAGACACCCACCCACATACTCTTACACACATAGAGACGGTAGCTTATACAAACAGTTAGATCGGGTAAAAATTAAATCTTCATTCTACAGTATTGTTGCACGCGCAGTGATGTAAGCATCGTACCGTTGCACGCAGCGTTATGCTGGAACACGCTGGAGCATTAGACACTATCGAGTTCCATCGGCATATAACAAGATCGTACGCCATGCTGGTTTGTCTAGCTTCAAGCATTTTGCTCGATACATTTTTCAGACTTTCAAGTTGACTGCGTTATTATTACGCATATGATTTTCAGTGATTTTATATTTTTTTTTTGATAAAACATACTACCAGCAATATATATATATGAAACTATTTGGAAATAATCCGTATAAGTACAAAGTTACGATATTTATTTTTACATTAGTATTTGTGCTTGCTTTGTTGAGTGCCTTCGCTGTCCCATACTGTCCCAAGACCGCAACCGCCGTGGGATACATAGTCCAAATATTTCGTATCTCTTTCCCTAAACTAAACCAAGCACAGCCTCAGAAATATTAGTAGTATTGTTAACGACAAATAAGACGATTGTGTATAAAATTATGTCTTCAATTGCATATTCATTTTGAACAATGACTTTTATTTGTTCTTTTGGGTCTTACTGGTACGAGTACGACATTGTAACAATGTTGTAATGTTCATTTGGCTCGTTCTTATCACGATTATAATTTGAAAAGGGGTCACGAGTCGGTAGAGTGCGTTTGTTTAACCAAACAACAAGATCTAGTCGCTGCGGAACCCTTACATAACGTAACAACGCCGTCAATATACCCCGTGACGGAAACATCGCGAACGCTCACAAATAAATCTTTGTGTAGACCGGAGAGTCTATTTGCAATGGAGAACATTCGTAATTGTAATTATATGTACATTAACTATAATTTTATTTCATAAGTTTTGTAAATTTGAATCAATGCTTATTGACTGATGTACGTAATGCAACTAACTCATACACTATGTATGGGTGTGTGCACACGAACAAACAAACCACACGTACACACATGTTTGCAAGAGTTCTCAATTTAAATTTGATTATAATTCGTTACTGTATTTATTTTTATGTCTTGGCAATAAATGAATTATTATTATAATTTATTAAAATTGTTTTTTTACAGACAACATAGAAAATGCACATGATCATATTATCGTATGATAAAATAATGGCACATTATTTAATATGTTCATTTCAAACATAATGACAAAACCAAAATTAATTGTTAATAATTAGCTAATTATTCATCAATAAACCGAGTTACGCGGCGCTAAATGAACGTGGGGCAACTATCTGCACCGCGGGAACTGACAACGCGGAGGCGCGTAGGTAGTTGGTACGATCTTTGTTCTCCGCGCCCGGCGGCGGCGGGATGCCGCGACAGTAATGTTATGAAAGCTGGAGAATGCATTGAAAGGTTTTTGCAAGCATTCTTGCGCGCGCTTGCTCAACGTGCTGGGAACGCGCCCATGCCACAAAACACCGTTTGAAATGGTATTATAAAATTTAATTTCATAGAATCTGCCAAAAAACGATAGGTGGTAAGACTCTAGTTAGAAAAAACCAACCGAATAACATACAATAGAAATGTTCCTGACCTCTCAAATCTCTATGCATTAATAAAATAATACTAACCTTTCCGTCTACGTACACTTTAGCGTTAGTTATATTAGTGCGGCAATATTCCACGTATTTTGAACACTGTGATGCCACCTTAGACGAAATAAATTAACTTCACCAGAGCCCCGATTGGGCCTGTTCAAAAACAGCCCATATTATAAACCCATACAATTTTTTGACAAAATTACAGATGACATATTATAAAAAAGAACTGAAGGCTCAGCCCTCTCCAAAGTGAGCCCATACAGATAGACTCTTGTGCTTAACGAGCGTAAATAAGGAGAGTAGTTTCGAAGATAGAGACCTTAATTTTATTATTTCGTGTAGGTATAAATATAAAGAACAGGTTTGTAGGGCAATTAGGTTTTTTTATGAAGGTCTACAAGTCGTGTGGGTAGTCCGCTCACTTGTCAGAAATTGAATAATTAGAGCTACGAATACTGTACCGAAGGGAGGCCGCGGCCGCGTCCGCCGGTAGGACGCTGTGCTGCCCGTGACGCCGTCGCCGCAGACGCCGCTATTGCTTGCCACACTGCCAGTGACCAGATTACAGATCACTTCATAAAAAAAATGTTCGGTGTTCGTCACTAGGTCACGTTCATGTGTAATAGAAAATGTCAAAGCTGGGAGTTGATTTTTCATCCTACCATCTTTAGATAAACATACGCTCATGGTATTAAATATTAAAATAAGATTTGATCTAAAGATCAATATCATCTATAAATATAGAACCACTTCTCCCTGTTGACTGATTCATCATTGCAGAGCCTAATCTACCTACAAACTTAAACCTAAACATACCTACCAAAGTTAGGAATATGAATTTGGATTTCTTTGATCACCCATAAAGAGAAAATTTTCAGGAATTTCTATTTTACCCCCCAAGGGGTCTGTGGGGGATAAAATAGAAGAATAAAACTTTGCACGAGAGTTTTATCGGTTACGAACGAAATCAAAGGGAAAAGCTAGAGATGTATAAAAAACAACATATGAATTTCTCTGAGGGTTAGTATTAAATAAAACCATTGTTATATAGGATTTATATTAATAATTGAATTTGCAAACAAGATAAATATTCAAAAGCTAACAGCTAAACATTTGAACAACACACACAGACATTTACACAGCACATTCCTTGGATCGGTCCGCTATTCGCAGCAAATACTGATGTAATTATTACATTGCGCTCTGTTTACGCTTAAAATATAAATGGCACCTTTTAAATGTTATTTGAGTACTTTGTCACTCTTATTAGCACTCTCATGGTCAACCAGATTTTGTATAACGCTAGGGCGCCTTATCCATCATTGGTCGGTCAATTTCCTGAGTGGACGTTCCAATGGCTATCGGCCACTAATTACAAGCAATTACAAAGTTTCGCATTGACCAAATCTATATGGAAGTATAAAGACAGCTACTTCTAATTCAAGAGGCAGTACACAACACAATTTAATATTTTATATCAATTGTTATAATATGCTATAGTTTATTTACATTTATAAATATATTGTATATCTTTAAATATTGCAATAAACGGACGGTTGAAGAAAAAGCTTTCAGTTAAGTAGTTTATTTCTCTTGAGTTATCCGTAATTTTTTCGCTTAGTTCAGGTTATATAGGCGGTGTTGAGCGACACACAATCATATAATAGTATATGCTATATGGTCCAAGGGGGGTCGGGGCGCAGCGGCAGAGGGGGGTGTCGCAGCCGTAGGGTCGCGTGCGGCGAGGCGGGCGGCCTCGACCCGCCTCGCCGCACGCACCGCTCTACACTCATTAGATCCCAGCTTAGATTGGATAACGTTTAAAGCTCGCATGTAGGTCGCGGACATCGAAACTTCGATGAGCGGGCTGCATTCGCTTCAGAGATGCGAATATTGATTCAATTGATTTTAACCTCTCTTATACTTATTTATTTACTTACCGGAAAAACTTTTTTTTGTTCATTGTATTGCGAGATCAATTGCGACATTTTTATTTCATATCACTACTTTTTGAGCAATGATTTGTTTAAAAAATAGTTATAAAAAGCATTTAACGTTTAGACGTTAAACGGTATTTTAAAGAGCTATATGATACAGTGACCATATCCCTGGTTTCGCTTTTGGGATAGTGACATATAAATACTACATATATTATGGACGTATATAAAGACTCAGATTGGTATTGATTCTGCGTCTATTATTGTATATCGTTTATTGCGCTAAGGAACCTAAATCATAGGAAACTAAACGAACGTGAAGCCTATATGTAGTTAGTCGGGTAATAGAAGAAGATAAGAGTAATTACTGTCCACTATCTGATCGTCGCGCGAGTTGCCGCTCGTTGAACAATGGGGCCTGAACCTGGCAGTGGCAGTGCAGCGTCTCCGTGGCCGTCGACGACAAATTGTTTGTTATTATAGTGGCCGTGGGGACACGGCCACGCGGCGGCTCGACGACACTACTCCTCTATGATAATAAATTCTATGATGTTCGGTGCTCGTGCATGTAAAATAAGAAATATTTAACGGTTTGGCTGAGCTTATTCCCAAACAGTTATATTATTGTTACGTTGAATGTAGTTTTATAAATTGTAGATTGCCAATAAGAGGTTCATGTATCTATGATAATAATTTACGAGCCACAAATATTAATAACGAGCAATAGTACAAAGTACGGGGTCAGTCGTAAAGTTGTCTCTGTACGTAATGCATATATATTTTGATCTTTTGATATTTTGATTATCATTATGTTTTGATCATGCTTCAATCAACATCGAATGACGGCTGCGGTGCGCCAAGTAGAACGAGCGAGTTGTTGACTTCTATTCCTTAACCTGACCCCCTTACACTATTTATGTTATAAAAATTAAGTAAGTGTGCATAAATTAACAAATTACACACACGCGCGTCGAGATGGAACCGACGAGCGGTGTCAAGGCCACCCCACTGAACCCATGGCTAAAACATATATTTATTCTTCATTGGCCTAATTATAAATAGTGCTACAAAAGGCGGATTTAATGTTTTAAATAATTATATAATAATTAAAATAGCTTTTTCTCCCGTCCAACCTTGATGATGTGAAGAAAATAATTTAAAGCGCTCCGTATCGTTATACGTTACATGTTGGGAACATTTGTGGTGGCAGCCTGGCTGTGGGGGACTCTCCGGTCAGCAAAATTGCATCCGCCCTTTAATATTTGCTATTTGTATATATTGATTTTTGGATTTGTATTGTACCGAATTTAATTATAATATCGTAACCGAATTATCCGTTTCAAAATAATTAACATATAATATATAAAAATATATAAGTTTA
>DWKL01004470.1:0-10568 GCA_018249415.1 Phareas burnsi
TAATGTTTGGATACCGATTTAGATAAATCTTCATACACATCTGTCTAAAAATAAATGAGTACCTACAGTGTTTAAAATTAACGGAATATATACGTATAGAACACTATGCTTCAAACTTATTCACATTATTTCAAGATCGTTTTGACATTTTCGTATATTTTGAGATGTCTGGAGAGCATGAATCGCGTTGCATATTTTATTGGCATTGATTCTGTATTTTGGCCGATGATACTAATAGTTTGTTGTTCGCAACGACGTAGGTATGTCTTCTTAATACAGTCTCCTTATGCTGCCATCATTAATCGGGACATTACACCCACTGGCGCCAATTTAAATCCGTACTATCACCTGACTTACCTCGCAGTTTCAATGACATTGCAAAAGTATTCGATACGAAAATAAAGATGCAGGTCGTGACACAGATTTGTTTGTCAAGTCACAAAAGAAGCTGTCTCTTTGTTTCTCTGTCCCTATTAAATATGAGTGGGCTGGTAACTTTTTATAGCATAGGAGGAAACGAGCGTGCAGTCGACCTGACGATGGTTGCTGCGTACTTGGAAATGTAGTCAAGTCCGTAGTCCAAATGGTAGCCACAGATGCATTGTTACTCGTGAGGATTGTCGGACTTCCATACCACAATATAACAGCATCTATTCTGCTTTTATAAGGCAGAAATAATTATGGCGATGGTGCCTCCATAGTGGAACCAGAAGGGTTCTACCATCTACGGATAGGATAAGACTTATTGCTAAGTGGGCAAGTGGACAGTGGGCAAGGCCCGTGTACAACACAAATGGTTCTGGGTCTCGATCTAGCAGACAACTAATTGATGGATTTATGTTCTTGTACTTCTCGTTTTGTGCCCGTGATATCTGCGATGTGCGGATTCCTCTGTGGGCTTATGAGGGTATGACAGTATGCGTTATTAAATGTTAGCTTTATGGTTGGGTTTGAAAATAATTCAATTAGTTAAATAACATATTTCAAGCCAATAATGTCAATGCACTATTGCGTAGTTTTATGCAAATAAACTAGATTTATAAACCCACGTCAGTCTCCTTTTCGTTCTGTATCTTAATAGAATTTAGTTTGAAGCCTTGCATTGAGGTCGCATTAGAATTTGTATATTTGCATAAATTTCTGTTTCATTTGGTCCCAACTCAAATTATAGATGGATAAACGGTAGAAGTTTTTTTCCTACTCAATAGTACTCGGAAGTGTTTCTCACACTTTGATGTTACTTTTGTATTCTATAAATTTTTGTTTGGAAAAATACTTACGCATTTCGCACTTGTGTCCAAAAATTCCTTGGGATGATAATAAATTATTGTTCATATACATTTTTATACAATAGGTACAATAAAAATCACGTGTAATAAAATAAGCGCTTATGATTTTTATTTTTATTTGTTCAATTTAAAATCAAGATTTTTGATTTAATCGATTGTTTTGCACATATTGCTGTACGAGTTTTGACTTGTTTATCATTAACCATTGGTATGTCGTAAATTATGAATACGGATCTAAAAAATATAAAATAGTTCAAAATTTAATACAAAAAAATCTGTTCAAAATTGAATAAAGAAATATCTGTTCAAAATTTAATAAAGAATAATCTGTTCAAAATTTAATCAAAAAAAATTTGTTCAATATTTAATAAAAAAAAATTTGTTCATAATTTAATCAAATAAGATTGTTGAAAATTTAATCAAAAAAAAATTGCCCAAGAAAGTTCAAAAACCGATTAACTGCCAAACAAGGCACGGCTTACATCATACAATCTTTCTTATAGAAGCATGAATTTTTACAGGAGTTCATTATATGATGTAAGCAGGAACTAAGTAATTCAAAAAACATTTTTTAATTAGAAATAATTTTTGAAATGCTGTATAGTATCAGAATAAATGATAGTAGTAGATAGCAGCAATAACTCAATGATATTCCGGCTAGGGTAGGGTCTTCACACTGGGGGTCCAATGTTTGAATGTGAGGCATGGTTCTGATTTTTCAAAATTATGCGCCTGTTATAAATTAATTATCACTTGTTTTAAAAGTGAAGGAAAACATTGTGTAAAATCTATAATCATGCCTGAGAGTCATTCATAAATTTCTCAAAGGTGTCTTCCAATACGCATTTGGTCAGTGTGGTAGACTTTGGACTAAACCTTTTAATTCAGAGAGGAGACCCGTACCCAGTAGTGGGATTGGTTACCAGATATAATACCAAAGGTTTTAGTAGCCAAGTGTCTGATACAAATGAGCCTGACATTATCAAAGTATTTCATGGAAGTTGTCGTGCTGACGCTGAGATATGTCAAAATGTGTTTCGATAAGACCTGACAATGTTGCGCCGGGAAGATTAGGACATACACACGACAACAAGTACCTACTTATATGAAATATTCTCAGAACTCTTGTAAGGACCGACCGCTATAAAGATATCGCGTGCAGGAACTTATCTACTCTATTCACCAGTTCCTGTGATTGAGTGACTCACCAGCCTCCAGTAAATTGACATGGTACATTATGAGTTTTATTGTGATTACTCCTAGTTCGTTTCCTGGTCAATTATATTTTTACATAATAATCATTTTTAGAGATCCGTTCCTGGAAAGGAAAAAAGGAACACTTATCGCTTTGTTGTCTGTCTGTTTGTCAAGATCCTTTTTCTCAGAAATGAGTGGAGGTATCACATTGATATTGATATGAAATACTCAGGTGTGCAATTCCTTGGAGCTGTGAAAAATCAAGCTTCTAATTCAACGCACTCAAAAGATAGGGCCCTTTATGCCACACATTTTGACACCACAAGGAAATTAAAACCAGTGGGGTACTTCCCGTTGACCTAGATTCATGAAATTTGGCAATAAACAATGTCTTATAGCACAAGTGAAGGGAAAAATCCGACAACCTTAAATTTATAGTTATATCACAAAAAAATACTCTGTACCGAACCCTCAGTGTGCGAGTCGGTCTCGCACTTAGCCGGTGATTTTTTTTTGTTTTATGTTAAACATGAAGCAAACGAGTATGCAGCTTACCTGATGTTAATGCTCACTCTTGTCTATGGACATCTGTAATCAATTTCCATATTGCCAGCATCCATTTTAAGTCTCACTGCTGGGCACCAGTTTCTACCCACAACATGGGAGACCTGAAGAGTGCTGCAATACGGATTGGTGGAGTAAATCATGATGACCAGGCGTTCATGATGACTATCATATAATGTCTGGAAACAGTGAAATTACTTATCTATCGGAACATACTATACAACAATGCAGCAGCACAATTTATCAATTAATGAATTACAGCACTATATATATAGTGCTGTAATGAAGGCAAAAATAGGTGGGGTGATGTTGCCGTCGCAGACAAACACCTGAGAGTTCTACCACCTTTTAATGTGTTGCAAATTTTTGATCAGGTGTAATAATATTTAAATCAGATGTAGCGTAATAATTTCTTGATTCTGCGTAGCTGTCAACTCCTTTGCTTAACTTAGAGGTGGAATCTTAAGGTCATACATTTTAAGACCATTATCTTCAGCCTCTGTAGTTGATAGGTTATTCTATTTAAAAAAAATACATGTGTGCAATTCACACCTGGTAAAAGTGAAACCTTCAAAAATTTTGGCTTCAAGATAATGAGACGAATGTAAAACAAAACCGACAATCGCGACAATATTCTGCATTCGTTTTCGGCATATTTGAAGAATTTTATTATAAATATGATGAAGAATTTTATTATAAAAATGATGAAAAGCTCTACAAACATATAATACGTACACGTATATAAAACACCACGTTTGTGTGATGCCTTTTCTCAAGCTTTGTACTACGCCACCACGCACAAACACGTATTAATGCTTCCTATCTAATTTTTTCCCACGTCAAATGTTATGAATTTATGTGTCTGTCTCTTTTTACTGTCGCTTTTTCGTTTCATCGACTTTCAAATCACAACGATGCTAAAGAAGTTTTCACTTCAAAAATGCATAGAGTCAAATGATACAAACTTACTGTCTGTTAATTAAAAACGGAGAATTGATTGATCCACGTATTCAATTGTTTTAAAAGTATTTTCTTTATTTCTTCGTTATAACCTCGAGACAGATGGTTTCGGGAAGGTAGGAGCCAACTCCGCTTGTCTATATCCATGCCAAAGTAATGTAAGTCGGCGCGACATCTAAATCTTAATGTCATTTGTCATGTTTAGATTAACTTTGATATTGTTTTTCAGCGCGTCAGTTAAACATCTATAGGATTGATATATTTTCTTTATCATTATATCTTTTACAGAATGTTTTTTGTAAATTGAAAATGGAAAAAGTTATATTTCAGAGAATATTTTAAAAACCAAGCTTTTGAGGTACTGAAATATAGGTAAAATGTAAACCTGATAAAACTATTTCAAACAATGGATTGAATTATCTATTGTTCATTTTTAATCGTTTCAATTAAAACTTTCAAGAAGGGATTTAATATGTAACATACAAATTGTATACCTACGTAACATCTTTCAAAATAATTGCATTCATACAATTAATTTCAAAAAAAGAAATTAGCATATTACCAACTCCAATTGCAGGAAGTATATTTTCTTGCGATTAAAGAAGACGCTAAATTCCGTTACATTAAGCTGATGCGAACTGTTCATTTAGATTTCCAGAAATTTCGCATTTTCTTTTTTTAAAATCTCGCCAAACTGCTGACCCGAATTTAATAATTAATATTAATAATTAATGTTGGTATGGAGACTTGGAACAATAAATTTTGTAATGTTGATCAATTTTTTTATTTTTTATAATGATGCATTTTATTTACTTCGTTAATATAAACGCATTGTTCAGATACGTCCACTATCCACGTGAAAACATCCGTGGTAATAGAAATGTAATATAATCTATTGATTATATTAGTTTACGTAATTGCACCACGCCAGTTATACGTGGTGCATTTTAAATTACAATTAGTTTAGTTTAATTAGCAGAACCTGTAATGTTGCTATATTCAAAATTAAATTTAAGGACAGACTTCAGATATCATTTTAATCTGGCCGTTGTCCACTTTTCGCGTTATATCAAGTTCTTTTGCTCAATGCTTTTCAATGATAAGATTTGTGATTATTTTTGTATAAAAATAGTTCAGTCACTAAGCGCCAGAAATGTGATTTATCCAGATTTCGTTCTATCAGTCTGTCATTACGTAATGTTGCGTAATAAATACCATTAATATTTAACTTGTATAATATTTTCATTTAATTTGATTGCTGACTGTAGACTGGACATGTTAATGCGGATGTGTAATAAATATATTATCTATATAATCTAGCTTTTAATTGTTCTAGAATAATATTCATAGTTTAGTAATACAATTGGAAAAATAAGGCTATAAAATGTACAAAGGTGATATAGAATCTAAGGAAAATCATGATAGTCGTAACTATGATTATCCTTGTTTTTGTGAGAACTGTGAAGCATGAGCTCGACTAACATGTAATTGGAAATATATAGGAAAAATAAAAGGAAGCACGAGAATGACTGACATCTAATCGGAAATATAGAGGAAAAATAAAAAGAAATATATTAGCTCGATTAGTGAATTCAGTATTCATAGTAAGTATAGTAAAGTAGTAGGAAGGTAATAATTTGATTCGACATAATAATATGGGCCGCACGGCCGATATAATTAATGTGTCATGTCATGAATATTAGGTGCGTGATAGGTCTTTGTTATGAGTTTTATTCACCCGTCATACTCAGATTTTTCGACGTCACATTTGTATTCAATGTGACGTCACATTTGTATTCACGTTCACGGTAAACGTGAACCATCATAACTCGCTTTATCATCGAACCATTATTGTCCCCCTGCTGGACACAGGTCTCCTCTCAAAATAAGAAAGATTAGGCCATAGACCACCACGGCGGCCAAGTGCGTATTGGTAGATTTCACATACCTTCGAGAACTTTACACAGAACTCTCAGATGTGTAGGTTTGGTCACGATGTATTCGTTCATCGTTAAAGCAAGTGATAATTAATCATCCGGCCACTCATCTTAACCACTAGGCTGTCACTACTCCTAATATATTTGAAGACAAATGCGAGGAATACACATGCCGGTGTAATGCTGAATAATGTTCGTAAACTTAACTAATTCCCGTTTGGTCACCGTGATCAACTATAGTCTTAACTGTTATTACGTGTTTATCAATGGTGCTGTAATTTGATGATTATGATCAACATGATGACGAAGAGCTAAGTCGTAGTCTACCTCGCTGGCCAAGTGCTGATCGGTAGACTTTATATACTTCAAGAAATTTAATAGAACTCTTAAGTGTAAATTACCTTGTGATGTTTTTATTCACCGTTAAAGCAAGTGATAATTATTGTTTACTACGCACATACATAACTTGGAAAACAGAGGTGCGTACGGGCTTTGAACCCTAGATCCCCGAATTCACAGGTCAAAATTTTACTATTAGTTTATTAGTACTATGTAATATAGTATAGAGCTTTGTAGATACTGCACAAGATTAAGTTTAATAGTGGTCTTGCTTACTTTGCAAGAAATTATTGCGTCAACCGATATTGATGGGAAAGTGGTTACCGTAGATCAGTGCATCGCTTTCTCTTATAGCTGTGGCCAGTCAGCAGTCCCTTGTCCAACATGTGGCGTATCACGTACACACGTAACTTTCCATAAACAAGAGCAAATTCCTTGTGACAGTTGTTGACTTGTTTATATGTGGTGAGGTTATCGCCGGTAACTATGAAGTGTGAACGGCATACTAAATTGTGTAACCTTGTTTTGGTACTGTGCACCTCACCTAAGGGCACGTTTGTATGATACTCGATTTATAATACTTAATCGTCGTACAATGAATGTAAAAAATAATTTATTATATTCTACGTGACGTGCAAATAACGTTTAGTGTTGATCAATTATTAAATATAAATTACATTAAATGTTAAATACTTATACAATTTATATACAATAAATAGTATAAGTAAGTTAAATACTTATACTAGTGATTGTATATAAATAGTATAAGTATTTAAGATAATGGTATAATTTAAGGTTTAATTTAAATAATCTACATAATTACATGGTAATTGAATCGGGCCAATATAATGAGACCAATAAATTACATTCGTAGGAGGTACATAGGCGTATGCCTCAAAGTCATAGGGTCTATTTAACTGTTGTAACATTGGAAAGTTAAATTATGTACCCGCCTCTCTTGCATTAACGTCTATTCGCTTAGTCGGTCTACATACAATTAGTAAGAATTATGTGTTTCGTATAGTTTTATTAGTGTGCTGTTTCAGTCGTTAATAACAATCGGTTTTTCCTTTAATTTACAGAAAGTAAAACCCATTGTGTAGTCATCGCTGGAGTGGATTATATTTTATGGTACACATAATATTGCTGGAAGACAAACATACGTTGGCACATACCCTTATTAGTCTTACTAGCAGACCCGGCCACGCGTTGCTGTGGCTTTCTTGTATTTTATTGTTAAACGGCGTAGCATGGCTAGTTATTTTCGAGCTAGATCGTGCTGTCATCCTACTAGCTATCGGAGGAGACCAATTCCTCTAGATTCGTGATGGAATGGGCGACCTTTAGATGGTTCAAGAGGTGCAAATACTTCCGGCAATATTGCAAACTTATCCAAAGATCCACAACCACCCTCTTCGTTGACCTATCTTTGGTTATTTATATATAACATTTTTTACAAACACATTTGATTCCTTATTGTTATTGGCAAACTATTTTAAATTTGAAACCTCTATTGCTCTATTCTACGGTGTAACAATGTGGTAATAGTTTGGCTCGCGCACAATGGGTTACAAATACATATAATTACCTGTCTTCGAAGTGTCGTCGACAGATGTGGCTCTGTCAGAGTTACTATTCATTTCGGGTCTATTTTCCTCTTAGTTTTATTCAATGAGCTAAATACATTATTCTAGCTCATAACGTTTATATAAAATCTTTTACATACATGTTAATAAATCACATTCAGCTGGCTGGTGTGTGTATAATGGATAAGTGATCGATATTGATCAAGTTTAAAACGTGGTAGAACAATCGTTCGTCTGGGGAAGTACCACCGCCGCCCTCATAATCCGCCGTAATGCAGTTGATGTGTTTCGGTTGGAGAGGTGCGGTTGCCAGGCACATATATAGCGAGGCGACCATAATAATCCTCAGGAGTAGTGACGCATCCATATACAACGTCAAACGGAACTTCGGTTTTGTTTGAGGTTGGATGTGGGTGTCCATGGGCTGTGGTGACCCCTAAACATCAGGTGGCCTGCATGCTCGTTTGCTACTTTACAAACATAAAAAAAAAAAGTTAGGACAAAACTACTGAGCAGCAATCCGCGACGTATATGTGTATTGGTATATATTTTCACTGGGCATGCAGTATGACCCGCATAAGACACATACACAAGCGGAGAACAAAAATATACACCACCATACTTTCCACCACCAACACGTGTCTGGCACCAAAACGGCGCATCATCAGGGCATGTTGACTTCACCACAGTTAATCACTTAGCGATCATTGCGAAGTAGTTTTCTCCTGACTGTATAAAATGGATTTCCGCAAAGTAACGTCTGATACTATTAACTATTTAAAAAAATGTTTATTATTTTTTTTAATTCTGTTCACGTGTGCGTAACATATAAAAACTATTGTATACATTCCGATGTCGATCTGTGCATAACTAACATTGGTCATTATATCAGTCTGCCGCACAGAGAAACCTGAGTAATTTTAAAAGTCACTATCAAGATAGTGATATATCTACCTGTTAGTTTTATTTAAGATCCTAAATACTCATTAAACTTTTGGCCGTATTACTTCATGTATTGCACTGTAGGGAAGGTATACAAAGGAAGGCGGCGGTGGCTTACATGCTTCTTTAGCTATAAAATTATTATTACAACTACACTAAATAGATATTGATATATGTTACCATTAACACGTAGCACAGTTTTCTGAAATATATAAACAAAACTGTCCTACGTGTTATAATAACCAAACATGACCAATCGCATTCTGGTGGGTACTGCAACTTTAAATTATTGTGTAATTATTATCGTAGTTAATAATATTACCGCTGTTATTATTTTTTGCCTTTTATTACCTTTATTTTTATTTACCTTTATAAGAGTGACTTTCCAATTTATACGTGTTAAACCATAGAGATACTGAATGCTGTTGGGTTGCAGAATACATTGTACATACACATACATATATTAACTATAAAACAAAATTAGGAAATCATTTTTTTACGCCACTATATTCATGGGTGTTTGTGAAGAAATTTCTCGTTATTTCCGTGTCCATGGCACAGCGGGAATCCTACAATGGGGCTGTGAGCCTAGAAAGCGTTATGTATAGAATACAACGATCCAAGTTCCCTTCAAGTTTCGCTGGAAATGAGACTCAATCGTTTCTTTTAATAAAATATTTTATGAAATAACGATGCATGAAAGGTACAGCCAACAAAATCATACCCATATTTAAACAGCTCTCATTAAATTGCCGGCGTGTTTTATTTTTACAGAAGTTAAAACGCGGTTGGTGCCGCTCTTATAATATAACGAATAAAATTTGTTTCAGAATCTTCGTAAATAGGTCACTACATCTCGAAAATGTCAAGTTCTACGGATTCGATATGGATTACACATTGGCTGGTGAGTGATCAGCTCGTGATGTTGTTAATAATTTTAGATTGGATTGCGTTATATTCAATGATGCAGATTTAATATTGACGTGGGTTGGGAATATTTTAAGGCGGCATCCACAGCTCGTAAATATTTATGCTCTATATCTAATATATTATATATGTTATGTTAGACGCGAACTCGAATGTTGCTTATAGTAGATATCTTCGGGTTAAATACAACTTATGTCACTTTTAATAAAGATCTTTATCTTTTAGTGAAAGGAACAAGATTAAGCCGGACAGACAGACGAACATTTTTAGAACATATTTTATAATTTGGTTTGATTAATTGGTTTAGAAAATTGCAGTTATTTTGAATTTGATTTGTAGATATACCTTATTACAAATGAATAAATAATAATTTTTACACATAAATATATAAATTTAATTTATGTATAAAGATTTAAAATTAACACCAACAATATAAATTAATTAGTTTAAAGCCGCCTAGGCGAGGTTTCAAAGTTTGTATCATGTGCTCATTTTCCAATGCATGTCATTATGTAGGAACATCGACGTACAGTTTGTGTTCCTAACTTTCGCAGTTAATTTTAAACTAATAATAACTAACTTTATCATCTGTTTTGCAGAGTACAAATCGCCTCAGTACGAAACCTTAGGATTTAATTTAACCAAAGAAAGATTAGTGTACAAAGGATACCCAAGTGAAATATTAGAATTTGAATACGATCCTTCATTTCCCGTCAGGTAAGTTTATAAACGATTTATTAACTACACTGTAGTTGACACGTAGTGAATTTGAATATCTTATAGATGTATGAAAATATTGTTCTATTGTTATATTTAATATTGTTCGG
>DWKL01004471.1:0-10567 GCA_018249415.1 Phareas burnsi
GCCCCTCGCCTACGGTTTCACACCGAAAGAGGCCTCGCGAGAAGCCTTTTTCAGTGCGATTCCCGTGGTGACTTAAGTTCAAACGTAATGAACTATTAGACTGGGTGAGGAAGGACAAAAAATACGAAATATTCTGCCGTCACAAATACCTATATATTGCTTTCACAATCACGCAAAAGTCACGCCAGAGGTTCGATTTGTGTACTTAATTCAGTCCTCAGGCATAGCAACCCATCTGAGACTGACCTCAGGTGACCTTCAATCTCACTTAGGGTCGGCAACAGGTGTCCATGGGCGACAGTGACCTCTTACCATCAGATGAACTGCATCCACATTTGGTAACTCAATTTCATATAAGATACGTGTGCGTAGTTATGTACGCACATAACATGTTATACTTCTTTGGTAATCAATAAAATATTTTTTTGCCTTCAAACTAATTTAAACGATAAAAGGACCAATAAACAAAAGTAAAAAAATTGAATAAAATGATCAAATATGTGTTACATCGCCGCGCGCAACTTCGTCCCACGCGAATGAATTGTGTTACATCAGGACATGCAACTCCGTCCCACTGTAAAAATACACCCAAACACTGTAAAAAAAACTCCGTCCCACTGTAAACAAAACAGTTTTCCAAAACGCGCCAATAGAAGTATAACTTAAAAAAAAATCATATATAGAAAAGGACACATGGGAGACACAATATTATATTTATTGGATTTTAAATATACATAACATAAATACACCTAACTCAATAGAAAACAATTTAAATGTAAAATAATCAAAGAATACTTCAACAATATTTCAAGATTCTAATACACTTAATAAATGTAAGCATTTTTGTTTTTATTTATGCTTCAATTAATATTTTAATTATATACAATTATATGAAGCGCGCACTGTCCCGCGGCTTACCATAGCTTGTGTAACATCGTAACATCTGAAGAAACAAGCAAGGTCGGGCGCGGTCAGGAGCCGGATGGGTGACCGCTAGTGGCTAAATGTCATGCGCTTCCGTACTTCGGAGGGCGCGTTCAGTTGTCGACCCCGGTTGTTATCATTGGATAGCAGTAGTTAACCCTTGTTTAAAACACCCGAAACGGGTTGGCCACTAACCCGTATCTCCACAAATCCGCTCTGGATCAGCGTGGTGTAGCATGCTTCATGGCCTCTAGTTGTAAGGAGAGACCCATGTCCAGTAATCGCACAAAAAAGGGTTGCAGCCAACAATAATATATAACTTGTTTTGTTTTATTCGCAGTAAACAATTGAAATGACTGTATGTTTGTAAAAAAAGATAATAAATTATCTATACAACTTTATTAATTAATCTTGAAACAAAATAATTAAGGATATTTATTAAAAAAATTTACATTAACAGAAAAACTTTGAATTTAAAATGACCTTAAATATGAAAAAACCGCGCGCGAGCGTTAGCATTTTGAATTCAAGAAACTGGTGCGTAATATAAGAAAAATATTTGTTACAATAGTTTAGAGACGGGACGACGGTTGGTTGTTGCTAAATGTTTATTATAACGATATTTATACGTATGATAAATAACTTGTTGTATGGTATGTTTAGATTTAGTGGTTGACATGTTTGTGAATAAATATTTTTATGGTGATTGTTGTTTTTTATTAATTTAAGTAAGAAATTAACCATCACCCCTGCTGTGTGGTACTTTCCGGCCGGACGTCTGTCGTAATTTCAGTCAGGAGTTAATAATGTCAAGACAAATTGAATTATAAACAAAACACTTTTAATTTTGATTTGACTGCCGAAAACCAAAAAAAAAACAAATTAAAGACGCCGTGTTGATTTTTTTTTAATTTTTTGTCGACACTAACACGTCAAATTTGTCTTGTTAACAACCAAAACTTACCTAACGACAACTTATAATTATTCTAAAATCCATCAAACCGTATAGGTCAAGGAAATAGCTATACATTCATCCATGGCACTTGGAAAAACCTAACCCTTTTATCGCAGTCGGGTAAAAAATAAACAATATATTTATGTACATTAACACATTGACTGCGGCAAATATCCTACCTATCGTGTTTTACTGTCAGCGCCACTCGCGCGGCTCGCACGCCTACGGTGTGTTTAACAAAATAAGACTAGCGCGGCCACAGATAGTATGCTCCCTAGCAGCGCCATGTATGTTCATGGTTGTGATCATCGATCCTGTTGTCCTACTGGGCATGGATCTCTTATCGTAATAAGATATATAACAATAAGCACAGCCCGCAGCAGTGATCGCCTAGTGATAAGATTCCGATCACTTATGCTAGTCCATAGTTCGAATCCCGCAAGCACGTTGGATGTTTTATAGTTATGTGTGTATTAAAAATTAATTATCACCTGCTTTTACGGTAATAGAAAACATCGTGAGGAAACATACACATCCCAGAGTTCTTTGTAAATTTCTCGAAAGTGTATGAGGTCTACCAATCCGTACCTTGCCATCACGATGGACTATGGCCTAGGCCTCATTCTGAGTTGAGACCCGAGTCCAGCAGTGGGACAGTAAGGAGTCGATGATGACGATAGTCCCCCCACGCAAACAAAGTACGGATTGACAGATGTTACTCACCATGAAGGTTTTCTCTCGATTTATCGTTAAAACAGTAAGTGATAATTAATTTGGGGTATAGTGCGCGCATAGACGCAGACGGGACAAATTACGGGTTGAAACCATACTGGATCCCAGCCCTGACCCAGCGTGAGCCTGAAAACTTACCACAAACCTGTTGATTATCACTGCTGTCTCCTAGAGACATAATTGCAGGTTTTATTGCATAAATACTCCACCAAACCACATTGAACCAGCGTGGTGGAGTATGTTCTACGCGTTCTAATTGTGGGGAGAGACCCGTGCCCAGCAGTGTGACAAAAAAGGAGTTGGAGCCATTGCATAACTAAAAAGCTTCCAAATTATCACTGTAATCAATTATAATTATTACAGTAAGCTTAGTGCCATTTATATAAGATAATAGGTAATAAAAATACCAGTTATATTCAAATAAAACTGTTTTTACAAAACATTTATTCATAACACACACACGTGGCGATTATGCTTTTTACTTCATCATTAACTCATTAATGTTCCATTGCTAGGCACGGGTCTCCTCACACAATGAGGCTTAGGCCATAGTCCACCACGCTAATATATAGACTTTGCATACCTTCGAGAGCTTTACAGGAAACTCTTGGGCATGTTGGTTTCCTGACGATGTTTTCCGTCGCCGTTAAAGCAAGTGATAATTAATTTGTAATACGGACATACATTTGAAAAAGCAGAGGTGCGTGCGAGATTCGAACCTCGGACCTCCAGGGTGAGAGGTCGGATTCTTAACCACTATCACTGCTACATAAATAATTGCTTATCTTTTTCAAAATAAGGGCTAATTGATTGATAAGGTCAGGCGAGCATTTGTTTGCTTTATAGCAGAACTATAATGTTGCTTTGCCTGATTTGGTGGCTGTGGCAAGACAAACAAAGCCTTCCAACTTAGCTCTCTGGAGCAGCAACGCATTTGTAACCGTCCTCAAGTGGGACTCCTGTTCCGTTCGGATCAATACGCGACGCCCAGGGATGGCAGAAACCACTTAAAATAAAATGATCTGCAAGCTCATACGCTGCTTACAACCCAAAAAAACGAACACAATATTTGACTACAAAAATGAATCAAGTTTACACACTAACGATGCAGGTAAAATGGTAGTAAAATTAAAAAAGGCAAATTAACCATAAAAACATTTATTACTATCAATAAATAATACACAACGGCCCAAAAACTACACTTATGACTTTACTCAACGAATATGAATACAAATTACATTCGTTTTAAAAAACCGAACAAAAAGTTTCTAAACAAGCGAGGTGGATAAAAACAAAATTTACATCATCACGTGACTAATACTTAATTTAATACAACCGAAAAATAAAGATTTTTTTTAATACAAACGTAGTCCGACCAAGAACGACGTATAACAAATAGTTTTTTACACTTAAACGTATCAATGTGCTTGAACTTTGTTTATGCTTGGATTGGGGAAAATGCGATACCGATAGTTTTTTGTCTGTATTTGTTATTGACGTTTACCCACGATCGAATGTCACGACATCTTAAGTCAATAGACACATATCTTGTCGTCGAATACGATGTGACAGCAATAGTGATGTTGTTATGTTATTTATCAGTAAACACAAATCCTATTTTATTATAAAATAATAAAATATAACATCACTATAAACGTAATTTTAGATGAGGGTCAATAAATAACAAGTGTCAAAAATGAGCAAATTTTTGAGATAAAAATTAAAAACCAATTAAGCTAATTACAAGTAAAATTTAATGTTTAAAACAATTTCGATAAACTAATTGTGCTTTGCATTAAGTACTCATATTGTCTCATCGAAAGTAGACTTTACACAATATGTTTCTTAAACGTTATTGACTACTTGTCTCTATAGATGCAGACGAAAATTATGAGAATAGACAGTAAAAATGCATTTTTAATCTGTAGTTTAGATAACATGTTACGGTAAACTATGCTTCATATTTGAAATTGGAAGCCCACATTAAAAAAGGAGTCAGGCTTTAATGACAAAGTATCCAAATGGTTTTATGTTCTTAAGGAATTCTAAAAAGGTATGCATGACTTAACTGACCTCGTTGTCTCATTGAATTTATGGATTTCTACAGGTCTTATGGACGTAATGTTGTTACGTCATCGCCCTACTGAAACTAAAAGATGTAAATTCTACTACAAAACAGAGTGGTAACAACTCCCTGATATAATGGTAATTATTGTACTTTATTTTACGTGTCAATTTCTGGTACTGACCCCATTAGTCGTGAGTAAGCTTAGATTGACCACACAATATGCAGTGTAGTTTATCTAAGGAGTTGGTGAATTTCTTATGAACTTTGAATCATTTCCGTAGCACCAAAATACTACCACAATATCATTACCAATTGCAGTGTTGCCATTAAATTACGAAATTATACTACAATTAACAATAACATTAAAGCTCATTATACGCAATGAAATTAGGCAATGATTTTATTTATATGACTAAATACAGAAAATCATTACCTTCACAAGATTTACTTTATTATGTTAGTTAAAGTATATATTAAACACATTTAATGAATGAAATACATTCAATGAAATTTTAATGTTTCTTTTTATAACACTTTTACTATTTAAGGTTTGTTTATATACCTATCTATCAATGTGCTTCGATTGCAGGCGATTATGTCGATGCCACAGTCAGATGAAGTAATTATTAAAAAAGGCAATTTAAAGTCTTGCAAAGTGAATGTCACAGATGTTGCCAAATTCACTTCGGCTATATATTTTGTGACATACAACAAGCACCATCTATAAAGGATATTGCACTACCTTCCAACTTTTATTATTAAAATCATTGCCTTTCTGGTGTATAATATTTTAATATTTTATTCATGTATTATAAGAATCCAACTTTATATGTATTATCAGTACACAGGTGATTTTAATATCCTTCGTATTCCTCCTTACTTCTATATTAACAGTTCATAAGAAATTCTCCCCACTCACCACCATGCCCGGCCAGCTCACGCCTTCTCCGACTTGATGGCCCAGAGCCGCCTGATGGTGTTGGCGATGCCGATGTCGTGCGTGATGATGTAGAACAGTCCCCCGAGGGTCGCTATGCAGAGGAGGTAGACCGACGCTATCGCAATTTTGGGGATGATTGGGCCAAATATGCTCGCTCGCACGTAATCAACAGCGATCGCCTCCAGACCCCTGGAAAAGATAATTTTGGAACAAAGTTTGAATCTAACACTGCAGCTGCATTGGTCACGCGACGGCTCTAGATAGCGATTAACAAGGTAAGGCAATGTTGCAATGGTAAATAAAACTTGTATGTTGAATGTGTGTATGTATGAATATACTATAATAATGTATAATATATCACCATCAGCAACACATTACTGTTCCACTACAGGCCACAGTCTCTTCTTCGAATGAGAAGGGTTTAGCCCATAGTTTAGTCCGCCACGGTGGCCAATTATTTGGTAGATTTCACATAGAACCTTCGCCTTCGAGAACCTTATACAGAGCTAACATATGTGTAGGTTACCTTACCAAGTTTTCCTTTGCCGTTAAAGCAGGGATAATTAACAGAAACGTATGCGGGATTCAAACCCCAGACACCCAGCATTGGAGTCTGAAATCACACCACTAAGCGATCACTTCTATGTAGTACGGTTCACTATAATAAGTTAGTCCATACAAGCTGAGCTGAGTTAGCCGAGTCTATTTTATAATAAAATTAAATATACATACGCCTTATGCCAACACCGTCATCACATCTAATACAGAAGGAACCTATTACGGACACAACTTACACACATTATTTTTATAGTATATAAGTAAAAGAAGGTTGCAATCCACCTGATAGTAAGTTCATTGCCGTCCATGAACATCTGTAAGACTGTAATCAATACCAAATGAGATTGAAGTCCCTCCTGAAGTGGCCACAAATGTGTTTTTACGAGGACTAATTTGGATGGCCTCGAGTTCCTTCCTCCACTAGAATACTACAGCATAACACTGTTATTGTGCCTCCGGAAATGATCCACGAATGTTCTACCACCATTATCTAAGTCACGAGACCTTAGCACTCTTAACGGGGGCATTCTGCGGTTTGCGCATGTTCCTCCAAATGCGCCAGAACGCGCGGCACATGCCGATGTCATTGTTGATGAGGTACAGCAACCCGCCCAGCATCAGCGCCGTCAGGAAATACACCACGCCCATCGCCACCTTCGGCACCGTTGGCCCGAACAGGATCACACGTACGTACTCCACCACTATCGCTTCCAAGCCCCTGGAGGTAGGAGGAGTTGGAATGAGGGAGGAGGGAGGAGAAGGGATAGACAGGAGAAACTTAGGGACTAATGCGGAAATGTCAATGAGAGAAATGATTCATATGATAATGATGGTATAGGCATGTATAAAGTCGCTATTTTATCCTGTGAGATGTGATACAATGTGCATTATAGGAAGGAACAACCAACAAAGGAATATCTATTGTTGCCATGAAAACAAACACTCACCAGAAACTATGGGCAGTGACGATGATAGCGAGCAGTGAGTCGAACAGTTTGTTCGGCATGATCAGGGCGATGGGGATGAGAGGCACCAGCGCCGCTGACGTCACCTTCTCGATAACCCACAACTTCGCATGATCATGAGCCTTCTCCTCCTGCAGCCGCACCGCTGATGTGCGGAATGAACGGACCTGCAAATTGTAAAAAACTTAAGGCTGTGCAGGAAACAAAGGCGCAGACCACCATTTTTTTATATTATGGAAGGAGCAAACGACGCAGCCGACTTGACTTTAAGGACTCAATGCAGCACGAGATTTAAAGACTGCTATCCAATTATACAGAAATAACCAAGATCGACTGCTTAAGGTGCACTCTAAAGTATGGAAGTATAGGCACTAGCGGTCATGATTTCATCATCATCATTTCAAGTACTGGGCGCAGGCACTACTACTCCTCACAGAATGAGGATTAGGCCATAGTCTATCACGCTGGCCAAGTGCAGATTGGTAGATTTCACACACCTTCAAGAACTTTACAGAAAACTCTTAGGCACGCAGGTTTCCTCACGTTGTTGATATTTCTACCCTAGGGGATAAATGTAAATTTAAGTTTAGAAAGGTTTAGTAAATCTGATCCACCACACCCTCCAAACCGCAGCATGACAGTTTTACCATTGTGGTATCAATAAGACAAAAACAGCAATGTCGGCATCACTGTCAAACCAGAAACATTTCTAATATACAATCAGATAATAACACTAACAGCATTATAAATAGGCGCATTTTCAGTCTTCAATGTATTGTTCTGGATGGCGAGCACGCTGGCGACGGCGCGCTGCGTGACGGCCGGGCTAAGTGGCTGCTGCGAGGCATACCGCATCACCTGCTGGGTGAATAAGCGGCTTGTGCATGCTGGAATATAAAAAAATAGAAAAATTACAACAGTTATCTAAAGTACTGATAGGTGGTAGAACTACAGTTCATCCAGGGAAGTACCAGCACTGCCCTCTTAATCTGCCGTGTAATCGTTTTTGTGTTTCGGTTAGAGAGGTGCAGTTGCCAGACACACTTACAGCGAAGTGACCATCTTAGTACTCAAGAGTAGTGATGCACCTATGTACGACCTCATGCATAACTTCAATTTTGTTTGATGGGCTGCAGCAATCAGTTAACATCAGGTGGCGTGCATGTTCGTTTGCTACTCCTTCATACATAAAATTTTACATTGCATTTTACAAGTACCAAACAAGCATCCTATTCAGTCGATGGTCAGTGGTCAACCTTAAATAGAGTTGAAGTTCCTAATAAAGGCTCATATGTATTACTGAGGACTTGACTCTGCCCTGACCAACTGACCCCACGAGGAGCTTAGAACACCTCATTTTTGTGTCTCCCCTTACTACATACCAAGCCAGAACATACCAGCATTTAATGGCTAATATAAGACAGAAATAGGTGTGTCTAGTTAGTAGAATAGTTAATATTGTAATAAACTCAATTGGTTAACACTTTGACTGCAGCAGCTAATATAAGAAACAATCCGCCTGTGCAGCAAGCAACACAATAAGCATGTTTTTGGCATGGCGGCACGCCACTTATGCATGCGAGCCGCACGGATGGCTCGGATAGTAAAATGTCTATCAATATTTATTGTTCTGTCAATTTATTAGCAGTGCTTTAAAAAAAAAAAGTATTTTCATTGTTTGAAGTGTAGCAACATGTCGCAGCTCCCCTTATGTTAAATGGTCAGTACAGGCCATGGACACTCACATCAAACCTCAAACAAGTCTAACCTGTTTACTAACTAAGATTATATATTACGTATAATCTCTAAATCATATGTAATATAATCTTAGTCCTGAGGAGTCCTCTCTTGTAAGTAAAATCTCTCCAACCAAAACACAAGAAATGCCTCATGGTGGATCATGGGGGTGGCAGTGGTATCTCCCCAGTCGAGCCGTAGCTCTATTTATCAAAATTATCTGTTCAATTTATGTATTTTAATTATTCTACAACATTTTAAATATTTTTCATTTCTTTTACTGCATTACCTTATAGTAAACCTGTGACATTAAAAAGCAATACTCTCAAAAGAAAGTTATAGAGTTATTTACACAACCATAATATTCTCGGAAGTTCCATCATATTTAATATAAAAATGTATTAGATCAAAAGCATTAACACAGGTGTAAACGGTGTTCATAGACCCTAGCAAATGGATTGTTCCAAATTATATTACGTGTCTATTACGAATTTAAGGATATAGTCAATTTAAAATCAGTTATAGATATTTGTTAGCTGTGGGGAAATTCTGTCTGTATGCTCTTTGATGCTACTAAATTTGGGTGCTTAGTTCAATTCAATTTAATGATTTGCTTCGCCACATAATAACTATGGTCAAATGTCAATAACAGACCATATTCAATAGGCCCCTTTTTAAAATTAAAAATACAATTACATATATAGGTTATATATAATTGTATTGTAACAACGTTAGGACATTATACGCCGAAGTTCATTGCGTTATATGAAGGAAGTGCCTTTATTCAAAATATCCACCAAAATGCACTACCATACGATATTGGTAATATGTCTTTTAAAACAGACTATTATGTAATGTAAAACATAACATTGTTTTTTTATAAACGAAATAAATACCTGGAGCACGTAGGAACATAGAAAACGCCATTATACAATAACAATTCTATTTCAATCGTTCAGAACAAGCTAGCTTATAATTGCACAAATATTTCGAAATTCGTAAATTTTTGCTAAATCCAAACAACCACTCTAGATGGTTGATATGACTTTATGTCAACGTCAATGAATTATTGAAGTACCAGATCAAGTAAAAATACTCAAAATAAAAAATCTTGCCAGCTGTAAAAATCCGTAACTGCTACGAGTTGGATATGATACTTGTAAGTTATTTGTATTTACTGGGTAATCGTATTTTTAGTAAATAATTAAGCTTGCATTAAACATGTGACTTAACATATAGATAGACAAGTAGATTTATATGAAAGCATGATAAAAATAAAAATCTGTGTTGAATATAACTTAGCTTTATTTTCTTCCAGCATCTACGATGAAAAATTTTAATAAAAAAAATCTTTCTAAAATAAACTTATAATTTATGCATTTTGTTTTATTTAAAAGTTGATTGTTCCCTATATATTATTATACTCTTTGGTTGATTGCTTATCTATTTTTCTTATTAATGGTATAGTAACCCGAATCGCAATGACATGAGCATGACAATTCATTTTGGAAGACTGAGTTCGGAGATTTGTTTTATTTTCTTCCACTAGTCTATTTCTAATTCAAACCACAACATAGTAAAATGGCTACAACATTAGAGGATAAATCTATCTGGGAGGATGGAGAGGAGGCACTTAGCGAGGAAGTGCTGCGTATGCCGACAGACGAGATTATCAGCCGGACTAGGCT
>DWKL01004472.1:0-10567 GCA_018249415.1 Phareas burnsi
GCGATATGCACCCCCTGATATTAAGTGGCCACTGCCGATCAAGGATGTCAGTAACCAACTCTATTATGAAGTCCTATCTGAAATCGATGACACGTACGTTGCTATTCCTGAGAAGTACAGATTACAAACGTCCACGAGTGGCAGGGGCTAATTAACATCAGATAGACTGCATAACGACAAGGAGTACTCCCTACCCTGCCTAACTTTTCATACCCTACGCTACCATATAATGCAGGCAGGGTAGGGAGGAGGGAATTATTCATATCTTAAGGGTTCTCTCTTTGCTCGAACTCGTTCGCTGCTTCTATTACATAAAAAAGCATAGTAAATAGTATTAATCTATAGCATTGCTGGAAACTTTAATACTACTTTACAGACTTATTATTTTTCGAAATATAATGAGTCTAGTCGATCTATCAGAGTGGTTGTAACTATCGTCTGAAGCGCCTTTAAATTGCCTTCTACAGAACTAAAGAAATAAAATGATCTTTCAAATTAAAATTGTTTTTTATTCATGACCCAACCCACATAGACAATTATTTAAGAGACGTTGGCATATGAGAAACTAAAGAAAATTTTACAGTGGTGCTTTTTACTACACCTTTATCCCTATAGATGCGCCAAGTGGTCACATAGTAAACAAAGGAAAAATTACGAAATTATAGTCCATCTAAAAATCTCAAAGACCAAATTGGTAGTTACCAAATATCAATGTAAGAATTAAAGATATGTATATAGGCATTAATATTTAAATCTCATTTATCATTTATTTCTTTGAGATTCGTTGATTGACTTAAAATTTACTATCCCTTCGACATATCCATAATTATAAATATTTTGTCGCCTACGCAAATTTATAATGGCATCGCATTTTAATAACTTCTAAAATTTTAAATATTTAATGGTATGTAAGTACTCCAGATATTAATAATTTTTTATCTGTTGCACGATCAACTTAGTGGCGCTATTTACTATGAGATTTGCATATAATATTCCAATAGTGCCATATTTTTTAGATTTACACCATTTTTAATCCATATTATCCCACTGCTCGACACGAGTATCCGTTTACAATAAAAATATAAAATCGGTAACACGGGCCAAATGCACTTATTTTTTAGCATAATATAGGATTCCCCGTTATGTTTTTCTTCGTTAAAACATAAAAAAATCAGACGTGTGTTCTGAATTTAAACCCGGACCGAGAACTGAGGACAAAGAAATTTGTGCCACTATGCTATCACTATATTAAAAATAAAGTTCTGGAAACTTGTATTACTAAAGTCAAGCTCAAAATGCAAGTGGATGTATTTTTTGTAAATTCCTATAATAAAAAAACTAATGTTATCACCACACATGGATAATAATTATGAATTAATATTTCGTAAAGGACGACAAGCAAGACTATTTGTTTAATAATTAAAATATAAGCATCTAATGAGCGATCAATTTCATTAACACAAAATGTTTTACCCATTGCTGATTTCGAATAGTAAAGCTGTTTAGGACGTGGTTAAATACAGTAATGTATGCTATTAGAGCGATAACCTCTCCTAAATTGAAGTAACTGTGATTTGATTGTTGTACGTATCGAAAAGCTATGGAATGGCCGCGCGCGAAGCGAGTGTAGTGTAATTTAATTGAGTGGAGCGCGGACCGCGCCGTGAGTTTGACGTGTGTCGTGTGTAACATTTCGCGCCATTTTTACGACTGTCAAAAATGTGTTAGTATTGCGTGCCGTAGCATCCACAGATATATTTATTTTTTTAAGTGCCAGTGCGTGATGTTAACGTTAAATCCGTCATAAAAGTGTTTACTTTTTATTTTATGGTGTTGAGTATTATGGTGTTTTTGTTAAGCCATAATCTCCGTCGATAATGTGATAGCTTTGAAGGTGGGTTAACAGTTTTGCTCATTGGTTTACTTGTTTGCTCCAATTTAGATAACATTACACACTGCGCAGTTCAAATGCATTCTTTCAAGTTTTTCACACTACCCTTTTATTAAATGACGGAAATATTTTTTTCGCAAAAAAATTGTAAATCGTGTAAATAATATTACAGAATATACAAATTAAAAAAAAACATGAATAATTTATAGACTTTAATTTGAATATATTTTGTAGAATTCAGGAATAGTTTATGAATTACTCGAATATGACACAAATAGCGATTAGGTTGCAGTTTTTACTTAAATAAAAATTTTAAACTTTTCAATTTTTCAAAAATCACATTTGATAACGACCAGCGTGGCACAGTGGTTATTATACCGGTCTGACACGCAAAGGGGTACCGGGTTCGGTTCCCGGCCAGGCAAACATTTAAATGATGAAATTAGATTTCTGTTCTGAGTTTGGGTGTTTGTGTACTAGTGTGGGGCTGTAAGTGTAGAAAGCGTTTATTTATCAAAAAAAAAGTGAATATATTAGATCATTTACATCTTTCTGTACAGTCGCTCCCGGGCGCAAGAACCAACTAAAGATATTTTTGACCCATTTCACAAAAGGAGGTACGCGGTTGACCCAGTGTCCAAAACCCCCCCCCCCCTCTCCTCCTCCACTCACCCACATGTCATCTTTACGATTATTGATATTAGATAATATTCATATCGTTTATTGTTCATTATCATTTTATTGATAATAGAGATTAGACTCGACATCTAAAAGTAAATTATTTTCTACTTTACGGATGTTTTTGATGTTGGTTATTTTTTTTTGTTACCAACACCGATTAATTTGGTGTTTGCCTTAGTTAATTTTGTTACTCATATTTAAATAGGTGGATAATATTCATGAAATAATGAATTCAATGACAAAGCTATATATTTATTATGTAAGAAATTATCACCACTTATTTTGCTAAAACATTTTATTTCAATTGTTATCGAAAACCTGTTTCAATTAAGTAGATGCATTTGCCGTAAGTAGTTACTAAATGTAAATTCAAGGGAATTTTTGTGTTTGACGGACAGTTTTTTTTAAATAGACGGTTTATGAATAACTCTTATGATATTTGATTCGAAAATCAATATTTTTCAAGATCTTTAGGCTCGTTAGAGGAAAAACGAAGATAGTGTACAATTTCTACATGTATGGAAAAAAACAGAATAAAAATTAAATATTCGCGCAATCATCATCACATGGAAACAACAGGATAAAGTTAGCTGTCAGCCGTTAGATATTGTATAATTTATTAAACTTTCATATCATATTTTTATATATTATTCGGAACATTCTGATTTTGGTATTTTTTATTTTGATACTACAAGCTGCAACATATTTTAAGATAACTTGTAACGCGCGTCCCTATGTAAACACACTAACGATTTTTTATTAATTTTTACATACAATAGCCGTGCTTCAATTAAAATATGAAAATGAAACAAATTTTCGCTTAAATAAATATTTCACATTCCTCATTAACATCTATTTGTTGGCAAAACTTGACAGGAAAGACTGCGCTTAGACTAAAAACTCAAATATACAGTCGTACAGCCAAGTACCTTAATGGATTCAAGCAGTGCACAGCTAGGTAACCTATGGACATAAGTATACACTTATACAAATCTATAGAGATTTGGCTAATGCATAGACAATCTATGCAACCGTATATGTTTGAGTATATAAGTAGGACTCGACCAAATGACCACGACGACTTTGGCTGTATGACTGTCTCTTTGGGCTTTTTCTTGGCATATTGCTAGCGATACGATATCACTAAGCTATGAGGGCAGGTCTATGAACTCTAGAGTATTATAACTGCGTAGAATAAGCGATGGAATGACAAATATGCAGTCTACCTGACTGCAAGCAGCAGCCGGCGAGCATAAACAACTTTAATTAGAAATCTCTTATATAAGGCTTCAAATAAATAAGTACTGTAGGAAATAATGTTAGGTTCCTTTCGAGGAAATAATATCAAAATATATATGTATAAACTGTCATTATTCGAGATCGTTATACGTTATTTGTGTGCACAGTACTTAAAAACGAAATAGTTTTTAATTTTTTGGTCCGATTGGCTGTTTGTATTGTGTAAGAATCGGTTGTAGTTTGTATCTTGGAAAAAGCTGAATTTGTTTTGACGAATTTTTCTCGAAGTCTTGAATATTCAATTTTTGAAATTCAATATTTATTAATTCAAATCTTAGTGACATAATTCTATTGGCAATAATCCATAAACAATTATGGACGCTACATCGCTAAAAAATTGTTTTCTGACAGCAATTTTTTTATTTTGAAAAAAAGTGACATTGTCCTCGCCTCGACCACTCGTGTATTCAGCCAAGCAAGTGACTTCATTTTTTGTGGTATTCACCAGAAGGTTTCCGATTCGTCTCGCATCTTTTGCCACGCCAATCCTCATTGTTATGTTGTTAAGCCATTTCACACACTAGGTGTTATTTTCCTTTTAAGTGTGTGTCTACGTAATCATGTTAAGTGGAAACTTTTTAATAGGCATTTTCAAATAATTATTTTACCACTGTAGCTGTTGAGTGCTGAGAACAAGGCTAGAATATTGAAGTCATGGGACTTATTTTCAAAATTCAATTTTTTTATACGTTACGGTTATATTTTAGTTTTATGCAAACGCCAAATTTAATTGTTAATTTGATTTAATACCCTGATTTTAAATTTGCGGTACCTCGTTTTAAAACTCACGTTACATCTTTCATTCTAGTTATTATTATCATAACAATATTTAAACCAAAAGCAAAAATTATGTGTTATATGACCCATAATATTCTTATTTTCATAACTATTCATAAAATTATTTGCCATCAATGGGCTCAGAGATTAACCAACTGAATATTTAACAATGATTATATATAAATAAAAATAAAAAATATCATTAAATCAATTTTCTCTCGGATGTAATTTTGTTCATTTTTTACTTTGGTAATGAAAAGACATAAGTAAAATCTAAGGTATTTTTTAATTAGTTGCGGGGAGAGACCCGTGTCCAGCAGTGGGACATAAGAAGGTTTGGAGCCGTTTAATATTTTAAAACTGCCATTCATCTTTTCTGCTGAGCCTAAAATTTGACTTGCAGAAAATGCTTTTAGCATTAAGCCCTTTTACATACAACTTCGTACGATTTTAAAGAGTTTTAATTAAATAAATATTATGTTAGATAAATGATCAGAATGTTGTCAACGGCTTAAACGGCATGGTTATAGTAACGTTGTGTATATTTCAAATGATTTAAAACCATATTTGAATATTTGAGTGACGTTTAAATGGACAGACAGACAATGGAGTCGAGTGTCAAAGATTAAACCGAAGTTTCGAAAGTATATTACGAGGTACTTCCTAAACGATCTGGAGTAGCGTACTATGTACTACGATTAGTGGTCATTGTACCGGGCTGTTGTAGATGGCTGGGTTCAATTCCCGAGTTTTGAATTTTGATTTACGTTCTATACTTGTATTCTTCAAGCGGACAAAGATGAAAAACTAGCAAAACTATAAACTGTCCATCTTCAATTGTCACCGACTACTCTTTTTATACTAACGAAGTAGATGGTCGTCACAATACCAAATATGGGTACACTCATAATTATAGGCAATCAGGGTGAGAGCAAAAGTCTCCATGGACTGCAGTCACAACATCAGGTGGCCAGCACGCTCGTTTGCCACTATGGCGATAAAAAGAAATTCAGTACTCCAAGTTTATAGGTATCGACTTATAACGCGGCTAACGGCTTCATGTTTTTACATTATCACGTGTTTCTGAAATGTGCTATCTTAAATTTCCTGTTGTTTTTGCGCTAAAATAAAAACTTGTGCATAAGAATAACGTTCTATATAAGGCGCGTGACACACACACACCACACACACATTGTGGGGCCACATCTCTTCATCACACAAGTAAAATCAATAACTCACTTAAAGTAAAAAGGGGTTGATTACGAACGACCATTGGTATACCATACCGTACCGTATCATTGTACCCATGATATGGGTATGGTATACCAATGGTCATTCGTAATCAACCCCAAATAGATTTTTCTTTATGTGAGAAGAGTAGCAAACGAACGTGCAGACCACCTGATGTTAAGAGGTTACTTCAGCTTATGGACACCCACAACTAACATCAAAGAGGTCTGAAGTCCTATCTTCGTGGTCGATCCTATGGTAGTACGTGGATGCGTTACTACCCCTGAGGACTGAGATGGTCGCCTCGCTGTAAGTCTCCTCGTAACTGCACCTCTTCAACCGAAACAATAACTTCACGACGGATTATGACCACTAAGTTGGTCGCCTCGCTTGTAATACCAAACAACTACACCTCTCCAACCCAAACGCAAGTATTGCTTCACGATGGATTATAAGGACGGCGGTGGTGCCTCACCGTACGAACTGTAGTTCCACCACCTATTCCCAGATTGTAACAGGCGTTTATACTGCTGTTATGGGCAGAGCAGTGGTGTTACCTGCGAAATCCAACCAAGAAGGGTTCTATCACGTTTGGTTTTGCAGGTGTCTGAACTATGAAGAAACATATTTTTAACAAATTATTAAATTAAAGTGTAAAATATGATAAAAATTTTAAGTTTGAGAAATATTGCTTTTATAAAAAAATGTTATTTATTCCCAAGAACCAAATATTTTAAACAGTCTTTATTACATAATATTTCATTTATTTTCAGTTTATAAAATTTTTCTTTTCAAATATCAATATTTCAATAAATCATCCCCCAATCGATGAGGCCTGGACTAACCCACCACGTCGCTCCATTGCGTATTATAACATATTATTATAGCATTATGTAATGATGGATGTTGTGTACAGAACTTTAGTCATTAAGTTAAGATAAAATAATGATTAGCATTCATTATTCGCGATTCTCACGTGTTATTGCCAAGGTGAACCGCCATTTTGTTTCGTGCGTTACTGGTAACATTAGGTACATGTAAAATGTAATTATGATTCTAAACAAGAAACATTTTACAACGTATATATAATACGACTTCACCTTCTAAAAAATTCTAATATCTTGGGCCCTTGCCTAGGTTCCGAACGGCGGATCTCTGGTGAGAGCAAAAATTTTACTATAACACTTAAACATCACACCACACATTAACACGAATGGCACAAAGGATGTGTCAGTTAACACTACGGAACACAGTGTAAAGGTTCCATGGTTAACACACACACGCTAACAGTTAGACACCCTTCACAGCGCACCGGGACGCGATTATAGCACGATCATCATCGATCCTTCACTGTCCTACTACTGAACACAGATCTACCCTCAAAAAGAGAATGATCCACCACGCTGGCCAAGTGCAAACAGGTAGACTTTACACACCTTCTAGAAATATTATTGGGAAATTTTCACGCAAGTACGAATTATTAACTTCGAAAAGTGAGAGATGTATGCACGTGACTGAAACCCCGGCCTTCTGTGTGACAGCCAGGGAACTTAGAACCAGGCTATGATACTCGCCGTATCGGGAGAGAACTTATTACGCCAGTGGTAGAAGTAGCTACCATCATCATTAACAACCTACAAATGTCCCACTGTTGGGCAAGAGCCTGCGCTCAGGATGAGCAGGGTTAGGTCATAGTCTACTACACTGGCCAATTAAGGATTCTTAGACATCACACACCTTCGAGAACTTCTTAGATGTTTAGGTTTCCTCACGACGTTTTCCATCAAAGTTAAAGCAAGTGATAATTAATTTATAATACACACATCACTTCGAAAAACAGGTGCGTGCGGAATTCGAACTTTGGACTCCCAGCGCTAGAGGCCCGAATCTTTATCACAAAGCTATCACAACTCAGAAAAGCTTGCTCAGAAAAGTAGGAATTATTAACTTCGAGAAGTGAGAGGTGCCCGGGATCCTAACTTTGAAACCCCAGTCTGAGAGCCACGGAAGTTAGCATCAGACTATTACCGTTTACCGGATCGGGAGACACCATTTCTGCCAGCGGTAACAGCGGCTACGCTAGCGGCAAGTCAGCATGGAAGGCAAATAGTTCCTTCTGTACCACCGTCATAGTTAAGACGGTGGTCGAAGGCCGGTCATATTTGCATACGGGGAGGTTGGCGCAGGAGCAACCCCGTCGCTTCTAGAAGTCCCTAAATGTAAAACATGTGAGTCGCGAGTGATTAGAGCGGAAGCTTTGAACTTGTGGTCACAAGTTCTTAAAGAAATGAGACGAAGGACCGGGGTCTACTTGCTCTGGGAGGAGTTTAAGGGGATCTCGGAATGGAAACATCGATGAGTCCTTTCCTACATGCCCAGTATACCAATCGAGGGGGCTTTGGTAAGGGAAAATCCCTCAAAACCCAATCTTTCCTGAGATCCCGAAATTTTCCTACATGCACAGTCTGACCACCGAGGGGATTTTAGTGAGTAAAAATAAACGCTTTAAACAAATAAACGGTTTCTACCGTAGGATAATCTGTGTCGTGGGTGCCATAAACACATACAAAGACAAGTAGCCAGACAGTCGGACTAGAAACAGAAATCTAAATTCATAATTTAGATGGTTAATTGGCCGAAAATCGAACCCGAAACCCTCTGTCGACCCGCGCGTCTTCAGCGTTTTTTTACGGTTTTTCTTTCACGATTGTCCATTTAGTGAAGTATATAATCAAAGATCTTTACTTAGTCGACGATCTTGAAACAGATGAAGATCGAATGATAAAGAAAAATTTTAAAACAAAAAACCATCGCGTTAGACAAATAGCGGGAAAAAATATTATTCAATAATTTTCCTTTACATTAAAAATTCAAACCAAACACTCAATACCAGAGTTTATTGAGCGGAAACTAGCATTTATGGGTGGATGACAAATTTGTTATTTTTCATTTTACAAGCGTCAATCTCAGGCAGTGATAGCCTAGTGGTTAAGATTTCTGCCTCTCACGCTGCGTGTCCGGGACTCGATCCCGCTCACACCTCTGATTTTCCGAAGTTATGCGTATTAGAAATTAATTATCACTTGCTTTAACGGTGAAGAAAACATGTCAAATCAGATCATCACTTCTACAGTAACATATGGCACAACACAAACTTAAGTGAGTCAAAGTAAATTCAATTCGTTTCTCAGTTGACGTCATTGCTTATGTATACATACTGTATAATGCATATTAATACATAATTATACCTGTTTAGTCTCGCCAGATGAACAATGGGTAAGTCGCTTGCGTGTAACAGTGGAACAAGTTTGAAATAAAATGTTAGTTATCCGACCTCATATCCGCCGTGAAGCAGTTTTGTGTTTCGGTTGGAGAAGTGCAGTTGCTGGACACAGCAAGGCGACCATCTTAGGCATCAAGTGTACTAACGCATCTACGTACAACCTCAGATAGAACTTCAGTTTTGTTTAAGGTTAGGTGTGGGTGTCAATGGGCTGCAAAGACACCTATCATCAGGTGCCCTAAACGCTCGGTTACTACTCTTCAAATATAAAAAAAGAAACTTAGTTATATCGTTATCAAACATTAGCGGATTAGACGGTAAAATCCTCCGTGAGTAGACTCCGGAGACAACGTTTTTGTGGTTAAAGAGTAAACGAGCGTACAGGTCACGTGATGTTAAGTGATCACAATCCATGGACACCCACATCTAACCTCAAACAGGACTAAAGTCCCATCCGAGGTCGTATCTATATGCGTTATGCCTGAGAACTAAGATAGCGGGCTCGCTGTAAGGATAGCCTACAATCACACCTTTCCAACTGAAACACAAGACCTACTTCACGGCGGTGGTACCTCCCCGGATGAACTCTAGACCTATCACCAGCGCATGGAGGAAAACTGTCGGATCTCAGGAAACTCGGGTTATTTGAGATTGACGACTCGTGGCGTGGCGCAGTGGCCCAAACTCGTCTGACACGCAGAAGGTTCCAGGTTCGATTCTCGGCCGAGCTCTAAATGACGTAAACTAATCTTCGTGCCTGCATGATTGATAAACGCGGATCGATGTTCGTCGACATCGTCGAAGGTTATGGATGTCCATAGACTGCAGTGATCACTTAACATCAGATGGTACAATCGTTAGCTGCTCTTCTAACATAAAAAAATACAACGATATAGACTCCGTCCTTTTAACTTAACCTTGAACAATACTTATTGGCTGGCACAAAAACGTAATTGAACATTAGCAGACGGATGCGCTAATTAACTATGGTTTAGAAGATAAGTATCTTACTCAAGCTAAAACTTGGCTTAGACGAAGTAATTCTGTTCGCTTGAATATGTAATCAGGTAATCATATTTAGCAGTTGAGTTGGTAAAGTAAGCTGTTCGGTTCACTGCCCACTGTAAACCAGGGGTATCATTTCAGAATTTGTCTCAGGTCTGTTATATACAAATAGCAGTGGTAGCCTAGATAAAAATTCCGGGCTCTTACGCTGGGGGATCGGGGTTCGAACTCGCACGCACTTCTGATTTCGAAGTTATGTGCGTGTTATAAATTAACCATATCTTGCTTTAACCGTGAATAACATCGTGAACAACCTGTTCATCTTGGGAGTTTTCTGTAAAAAATCTCGAAGGTGTGTGAAGTCTACCAATCCGCACTTGGCGGGCGTCGTGGACTATTGT
>DWKL01004473.1:0-10566 GCA_018249415.1 Phareas burnsi
AATAGGTATAATACAATGCAATAGCTAGGCATAATACAATAGATTAGTATAGTCATAATATGCTAACAATTTTGTGTATGAGTGTGTGGGTATGCATAACTGCAGTTGATAATATTTTTTAATATTGTATTTTAACGAAAATTATTAGGAATCGATAAATCGACCTTTAGACACATATCATTATGTACAAACAAATTATTTTAATCAGTCATTGCATTGTACTGTGTTGTATTTAAATAACACTGAACTGACTGAAAGAAATCTTAGTAACAATGGCAGTCATACTATCCTGAACTATGTTACTCACTTATAAGTTAATTTAGCAGTTGAATCTATTTCTTAGTGTGTAAAAGCTTACAATTACATAATATGTTAAGATATAGTATAAACCATAATGGATGTACTACAACATCTGCATTATAAATTAATGGTAAAATAATCATCTAAATTATTAAGCAGTAATAGCATAATCTCAAAATCTTGACATCCAGTTCTAATGCCACATGCATTTTTGATTTTTCCATGTTATGTGCAAATCAAAATTAATAATTTGGTTTAATGTAGAAGAAAAATACTTTGCCAAAACTTATATGCCTGCGAGTTACTAAAGTTTTCAAAGATATGTGAGATCTACCAATCTGCACTGGGCCATCCAGCTTGGTGGGCTATGGCTTAACTTCTCTAATTTTGTGAGTAAATAATATTTGAGTGGTGAAACAATAAAGGATTGATAATGATGAACTATTTAATACAGTAATGTAAACAATTACTGCTTAAAACAACTTTAATTTTAAAACTGGCAACGCTATAACAAAGTGTTCTCTCAAAAATATTGTAAATTTACCAACCTCGGAATCGCTATTGGAGTCCGAATCACCACTAGAATCATGAGTTTTTGGCACCTCTGTGCCCATTTCTGTAACAAAAATTAGGAACAGCATTAGCAATTACAAGCATAAAAATTACAAATAATATTTGTCCCAGTAGACCACAAATTGTATTAACAAGCAGCTGATTTGGCTATCAATATGATATATTTTGCTCAATTATCACATTTATTCATAGTAATATATGATTTTATTCAATTTTATGAAGTAATCTGATCATATTTACTCCAAAAAATAATTTAGCCTGTTGGTACATAAATGATGTTTACAAACATAGCTATTAGTGACACTTGTTGATTCTAATGATAAATAATATTGATCCATTATAGCCACTTTTTTCTTGTTTTGGAATGACACTGAGTTGATTTAGTTTCAATAACACATAACCATAAAATGTCTATTTAAGCCTGTGTACTACTACTTACATGTTTTCACATAAGAGTGTATTAGAAAATAGATTTGCGTCTAAATTTACATAAAAGCATGTTAACAAGCGGAATTGGGATCTAATGACGCTACTAGACGATCGAGGTACTCACTTCAAGGTTGGTCAAGATAGTTCCAAGTACACGAGTATTAATTCCTTCATTTCACTCACGGGATGCATACAAACATCGGTGTATCCTGAAAAATACGATGACAATAACGATTTATCTGGGATTAGAGCAATTATAGTAATAATAAGAGTATCGTTTTCTCCTCAATAGTGATTTGTCGGAATGACAGATCAGACGACACTTGCTGGACCAGTTTTATTTCATCCATGTACATGACTTACAACGCGGTTCAGATCAAAATATATATTCAAATTAATAAATATAAGAGAAAACATTTAGCTTCCTCTCGATACCGAATTAGTCACTTTTAACGGTTTTTTACGACATTGGCGCCAAATAAATGCATACGTTTACATTTGTACCGAGAATGAAATGAAATCATAATTGTTAATTAGGTTATAGATGTAATCCTAATAGTGAAATACATAAACAAAGTCCAGTTTTACTAACCGTTCACTAAAAACTTCCTTTTATGAACATGAAGAAATTATTTCACGAAAGCACTCTGCCAATATTCCGCTTGTCCTCCATGTTTACAAATCTTTCGCATAAAAATTCGGTATGTACGTAGGTAGGTATAAAATGGAGAAAGCTAGTGACTTTTGCAGCTTATTCTTTTACACTTGCTATAGCCGCAAAAGAAAGAAAGAGACTCATATCATAATAATAGCATAAATTGCGGCGCAAAATGGCGTCAAAGAACTGTACAAGCCAATCACCGAAACACTTTTATATTTATCTTGAAAGGGTACATATAAACTTCAGATGAGTTTGAACAGATTTTTGTACAAAAAGTAATACTAATCGCCTGATAACATTTTAATCAAATACGGAGAAATAGTCAACAAAACAATAATAACAAACGTAATAGAAACTGAGACAGTGTTGCTATTTAAGTATTTATTAAAGGCAAAAAATAAATTATCCAAATCTAAAGTAATATATTGTCTGTGTATCAAAACACAGATTGTTTACATTGCCCTTTTTTACAGCATCTAATAAGGCTTAAATTTTCTTTCAATTAAAATATTATAATAAAAATACTCATAATATTATGTATGTATGTACGTACCATTGTATATTAATATGGATAGCATTATTTTATATGATTACTAGTATATACATAGAAATCTTGTCGCATCACAATTATATAAACCGGTCTAAGTACGTACTTGGGAATATTGCAAACTATATATGTTAAATGTACATGTATATTATAAAAACATACAGAATCCGAGGCAATACAAAACATGTTCACCATCTGTGCTATTTAAAAGATTAAGATCATGATGACTATTATCAATAAAATATCTATTTATGATTTCAAAATTTTGTTTTTATATCTCCAATCCTTTTATTTACCCTTTTTTCCCATCCCCTTATCCGAAGGGGACTTAGAGCATAATGCATCAGAAAATGTAAATGATTCAACGACTCGACTCCTATAATACTAGTTCTTATATGTTGCCGTTCAATTTGACACTAAGCACTTGTCGTGGCTATTCACGTGGCTAGGTAAGTAAATAGTGGTAATTAGCTTAATAAATAGTACCGGCATCCATTAATTGAAACTTGCAATGTCACTAAACACTAAATTAAAGACTTAAAGTGGATAAGCACTGCAAAATAGCGCTCGTGATTGTTCTTAATGATGGTAAAAGCAAACCTTTCTTGTAAATTACTGATACTGCTATCTTTGATTTCTGTGAAAATAATAGGAATTCAAATTTAATCAAAACATTGAAAGGTGGCAACAAAACATATTTCCCTGTAACAACACTTTTTTCTCAATAGTAACAAGTCTGTGGCTACATTCAGTGTCAATAATATAATGTCAATGTCAAATCAATTTTTTGTAGGTCGATAAACGCATTTTTATATAAAATTCGAATATTATATCCATGTATTATATGACATTTTAATAAAGGGCTTGCCCTGAGCCCAAATTATTCTACTAAAATGCATGAATAGTTTATGTTATTTAAAAAAATAAATATATTTTAATTTTCTACACTAGAACATAACTGTTGAAGAGTTTGAAGACTGTCACTGAAAAACCTGAATGAATACTAATTTCCTTGAAATAAAAATATATTAGTTAAATGAGGACCATTTTAACTTAATTATTTTATTTGATATTTATCCAAATGATAAATATTCAGAATGTAGTTTAATTTTATTTTAGTATAAAGTTATGAGCTAACCTAATGATGGAGGAATCTGAATCTGTCTGGGAAGATTTGTCGAATATACCTGCGGATCCACCTTCCATGCGTGAACTTTGTGACAAGTGCAAGTAAGCAATTGTTTTTTTTGTGCTCATGTGTGACCTATTTTTTTATTTAACAAACAATATTATTGTGTTTCTAGAAGACCGGCTGTTGTGTGTTGGTGTTCAGCTCTACCTCCAGAAAGATTAACACCTCGTAGCAACATTATTCTTCTACAACACCCAGCTGAAGAAAAAAGATGTCTTCGTACAGCACCAATGCTACAATTAGGCTTAGCAGAAAATAAGTGCCTTATATTCAAAGGGAAACGATTTCCTCTTACTAGGCATGAAAATTTAGAAACCATTCTTAGACAACCGAATACAATATTGTTATACCCTAGCAAGGCTGCTGTAAATATTGAAGAATTTCATTCAAAAGACCAGTTTTATAATCTTGTCTTAATAGATGGAACGTGGCCTCAAGCTAAAGCTATTTATGCATCTAGTCCAATTCTTCATACAATTAAACAAGTAAAATTTGTGTCGAGAAATATAAGTAACTATATTATTAGAACACAACCTACAGAAGGCTGCTTGAGTACTCTAGAGACTGCTGCTGAAGCTCTTTCTCAATTGGAAATGGACCCAAAATATAGTGAACAACTCGTTAGACCTTTACATATGTTATGTAAGTTTCAATTGGACAATGGAGCAGTGACACACCAATCAAAAGAATATTTGATTAAAACCAAAGCATATCCTAAACTTATTGGCAAAAGATTGTCTAAACTTTTAAAATCTACAAATGACACAGAAGAAACTTTACTATGAACACTAACGAAACACCATTCTGTTTATTCTCAATGTTTATAAGATTTGTGATGTATTACAATTTTTAATTTAACATGATTTGAGTACTAGAATAAATGTGAATGGCAAATTAAATCAATCTTGAACAGATAAAGGACAGTCCCTTAGTCGGACAAATGGAACTTAACATTGGTTAAAGACAAATTTACCATAAGACTGAAAGTTACCCTTAAAACAGGTTATTCCATCATTTTTATAAATAAATGTAGCATTTGGATATTTCAATATTTGGCCTGTTTTGTTTTTGGTTTAACTTTGTGATAAAGGAATTTCAAAAAGATGGTTTTAGTGAATGAAAATTAGAATTTATGAATTAATAATGTTGATTATATTGTGTACATTTGGTATACTTATGTATGATTTTTTTCTTTTTAATAAATGATTCTTATAATATATCGCCTTAGTTTTAAATAGTACTTAGTATAAAATGGAAGTTTAGTTAAAAGTACATTAAACTTCTATGGTTGCAAGGGCAATTTAATATAAAATATCTGTTTTTATAGATGACTGGTGAATAATAATTGCTGAATGAGAATATTTATTTCAAATAGCTTCATAGATCAAAGTGCAAATAAAATAATAATTACTCGTCTCAATCAGACAAATTCAAATAAACGTGCGTGTAAGCCCTATATATTATTATACTCTTTGGTGTAAGCTCTTATGATAACGCTTAAGAAATTTTTAAATATTTGGCCGAGATAAAACGTTTTAATAAAGTAATAAACTAGTGTTAATGAGTTTTATATATAATTTTGTAGTTTATTATTAATTTGAAGCACATATTGCAAAAACATTGGATATTTATAAACCATAGCAGATTAATTTTCTTGTAAATTAATTATTTTACACTGGTATTATATGGCAACACAGAATTAGGACTGTCCAATTCCAAGTGACAAAAATCTTTCTTTTTGTGTCTGTCAAACGGTCAGAAACATGGCTGAGGTTGGTTTATTATAAAAATAATAAATATCGTAATTTACAAGAGGAATCGTGATTTAAAACTGAAATTGAAATATCAAATTTCAAAATGAGTGTTTTTTTCAATATAGTGGTTGTGGTATTTCCATGTAGTGATGAAAAATGTTTACGTATTGCAGGTCGATGAAACTCTTAAGAAGAAACGTACCTTCAGGAAGTTTACCTTCCGAGGGGTAGATCTTGACCAGCTTCTTGATATGCCCAAGTAAGCGAATGTACTATTTTATATACTAATTGTCTAGGTCATAATTTCATGCGCTTACTGTGATCGAAGTGTTATGATTTCTTACATGTATCGTACACAATGATAAACATTTGAAATTACTTGTATCTATTTGACTACGATTTCAATTTACATTATATTCATATTATTTAGACATAATGGAGCACAAAAACTCAGCCGGTTTCATCAATTTTAAGTATAACCCAAGTTTCTTTTTAAGGTTATGGTGCCTGAAAACTGACTTTTTTTTATTATCTATAACAAGTACAAAATTACAATGTCCATGAAATTAAGAATCAAATGAGAATTTAAATCATTTTAGTCTTAGTTTGCTTTAGCTGATCAAGATTCTGTCTATTTCTGTTTGATACTAGAATTACTGATACTGAAAAGTGATATTTTACAGAAAAATAATACATAGTATTCTTTTAATATTAGCTCTTAATCTTGTACATGATTTTTTAATTCCAGTGAGCAGCTCATGGAGCTGATGCATGCACGCGCGCGCAGGCGATTCGCACGAGGCTTGAAGCGCAAGCCAATGGCCTTGGTGAAGAAACTCCGTCGTGCAAAGAAGGAGGCCCCACCCAATGAAAAGCCAGAAATTGTTAAGACTCACCTGCGCAATATGATCATTGTCCCTGAAATGGTCGGATCTATTGTTGGTATCTACAATGGAAAGACTTTCAACCAGGTTTGTTTAATTTATTACCATTATTATTGCAATGATATGGAATGAATTTCCTCCGTAGGTATGCCCAGAACAGAATGACATGGAACTCTTCAATAATGGTGCAAAGAGAACTGTATGTAAAAATGGTGAAGCATTGGTGACTCCTCTGGGGTTGCAAGTGTCCATAGGTGATCATCATCCCATTCCATCAGGTGGTCTGTTTGCCTTATTACTATGTGAAGCTATAAAAAAAAAATTGTCACCCAGCCAATGATTAAATTGCCATGATCCACAAGAGAACTGTGCAAGTTAAAGTTAAAAAGTTCTAACTGTTGAATTAGTATTGTGTTAAAATAGAAGGGACAGCCTAATGATAAGGTACTAGAAACTCACACTATGTGGCCGGGTTCGATCTGAATACCTCACATGCACTTCAGATTTTTCAAAGTTTTATCCATATTGAAAATTCAAACTTGCCTTAACAGTGAAGGGAAACATTGAGTGGAAACCTACACATCTGGGAGTTCACTAAGTTCCCAGGTGTATGAAATCTACCAATGTATAGATGATCAGGGTGACGGATTATGGCTTCAACCTTTTTATTCTGAGTAGATCTGTGCTCAGCAGTGGAACAATAATGGGTTGATGATGAATTCTTGAATGTACAATTCTGTTCTGGATATTGGCATTTACTTGGTCATGTATATATATTTTTTTTTATGTTTGTAAAGTAGCAAATGAGCATGCAGGCTTCCTGATGTTAAGTGGTCACCACAGCTCATGGACACCCACATTCAACCTCAAACAAAACCGAAGTACTGTTTGAGGTTGTATATAGATGCGTCACTACTCCTGAGGACTAAGATGATCGCCTTGCTATATCTGTGCCTGGCAACCACACCTCTTCAACTGAAACAACATTATTGCTTCACGGTGGATTATAAGGGCGACGGTAGTACTTCCCCAGACTAACGATTGTTCTACCACCTATTAAATCATATAAGTCAATAATGGTAACTCCCCTTTCTGTGGGGCTATGAGTGAAGAAATATTTTAGATCTGATATATTTAGTAACAAAAGAACATTTAAAATTCAATTTTTAAAAGGTTTATCAATACTTAGTCTTACCATAAATATTGTTACAAAGAAAATCAGCATTTTTTTATTGTACGTAACATTTATTACTATAACAGTATTATCTTAATACATTAATATAAAACCATTAAAAATATATAAGGCTTATTTGAAGTGGTCTCCATTGGCTGCAATACAGTCCTTTAAACGTTGAGGCCAGTTATCAATAGCAGCATGCACTCTTTCTATGGGAAAATTCTTCACTGCCAATCGTACGGATTGTTTTAGGGACTCCAAATTATCATAGCATTTAGAGCAAGCCTTACTCTCTAAAACTGACCATAAATCATAATCCAGTGGATTAAGATCAGGACTATGTGACGGCCAGGACTATGTTTCAGCTCCGATGAAGTCCAGAATGTTCATTTCTAAAAAAGACTGGGTCGATCGAGCTTTATGGGCGGGCGCCGAGACTTGTTAAAAGGACAATTCTTGGTTATTGAACATGGTGATGTTAAGGGGCCCAACTACCTTCTCAAGAATGGTATCTTGATACACTTATACAAAAAACTGTTGACTAAGTGGGAAGCTTCTTTAGAGCTTTCAGCATAAATATGGTCATTTTGTTTGTTAAAATATTGCTCAATTGTAAAAAAATTCTCATCTGTTAACAAAATTTTTCTGTGACCTCCCTTTGCATACCGCTTAAGCAGATGCTTTGATTTTACCACCCTATTCTTTTTTAAATTATCAGTTAAGAAATGACCAGTCTTATAGGCAGCAAGTCCTAAGTCATCTTTTAAAATATGCGACTTGGTTCTAGATGCTATCTTCATCTCCCGAGATAAAATCTTTTACTTTGCTTTGCTTGATCGCCTTTTTCGCACGGACACTACATGGACGGGCAGATCTTTTTCTATCACAAACAGGAGGTTTCATTGTACCTATCAATAGCCCGGTACACAAACATTTGTCTAATACCTAGCGTATGGAGGATTTTAAAAAATATATTTGGTTCCATACCTACTTTATGTAATGCAATCACAGCGATTCGGTTCTCTTTATCACCCCCTCTCCATTTTAATATCACAAAATATTTTACAATATATTGGCGCGAAAATAAGAAAACACAATGAACAATCGTATAAAAATGACAGATTCCAAATTTAAAAGTAATATTTTGTTTATTTTTAATTGTAACAGTATTTAAGGCCAGACTAAGTATATTGTAAAATAGAGATAAAGTATGCCTGGACTAGGATTGTAGTTCAACGTAATAGTAAAATGAATAAAAATTCTGTAAACTTTCACTGATTGCCAATGCCAATAATATACCCGATATTATATGTATACGCACGGCTGCACGGGTGGCGCGGACAGTAAAACAGGACAGGTGTGTTTGCCGCAGTCGAGCTGTTAAACACACCAGGCGTGTTCGTATGCACGAGTGGCTTGCTAAATAAAACACGCCAGGCGTGTGCCGCCGCACTGGTGCTCGGGTACGTTCCAAGACTGTGGGAACGTTCCGAGCCGCACGGCTTGATCGGATCGAATATTAGCGCCGCAGTCAAGATGTTAAGTTCATATTTTTTTTTGTATTACCTTGAACTGTTGTTCAGTAGCTAGAATATTTATTGATTGAATCATAAATTGTATTGTATTATAACAAGACTATTACAAACTATAGAAGCTTCAAGTTACTTAGTGCAAAAGTTTGATGCATATTTGCAATTTTGCTCCAATTTCACACAAACATCTCAGTCATTCCTGAACCATAAGCCCTAAGCCAAACATGTTTGTACTGTCTAGATTGTAATGGCTCTTCGGTTTCCAATTTGCATTGTATAAATATGGTAAATCTTTTGTAATTGTTTTAAACCTTTTGGGATGGGTATTATTAAATACATGCATTTAATAGTACCTATCATGTTACCTTAAGGCCTGCAGGACTGATGGAAACACCCAAATTAAAGGCGAGAAAAATTAATGGTCGATTTTACTTGTTCCAGGTCGAAATCAAGCCTGAGATGATTGGTCACTACCTCGGCGAGTTCTCGGTTACATACAAGCCTGTGAAGCACGGTAGGCCTGGTATTGGTGCCACCCACAGCTCTAGGTTTATACCACTCAAGTAGTGGCCTGCTCTAGGTTAAGTGAAAAATGTGCACAGATATACAATAAAGTATCTTTGTGGCAACTGAGTTGTTTCTGTTATTATTATTTTAATATTCCCATAATCAAGTTTATCGAAGAAATTTATTATTAATACTATTTTTTTTGTTGGGTGAATAATTATGATACAATTTTTTTTTCGTGTAGTGGTTGCATTTGTGTACAGATATCATCACATACTAAAACAAAAAATAATAAATTGCCTATCTGCAAATTATGGAAAGGAATAAACTAATTTAGATTACTTTCAGAAAGCCTTGCATTGTCCATTCTATGTGAATCTGTTAACATATCCTTAGCATACACGTCTGTGGGTCGAATTGGATTCGGGAGAACTGTGGACGACTTTGCTATGCTCCAAGCCAATATACACTGCGCTGTAAACGATCCCACAATCTTCTGGGTTGGTAATACATATATATATATTTATATTGTGTTAAAATAATACATTATTACGGCCTTAAAAAAACAACGCTATTGAAATGATGTTAATTAGCCCTAGTAACACCTTAATAATTGATTTCACGGCGAGGAAAAGCTCTGCCAACACCTCCAGCAAAACTCCTCTTCGGCCCTCACTATGTCAAGTCAAATCATTTCTTCTATCATAAGAATATTATTTTGTGAAATTATTAAATAATTTTGTGACAATCTTTTGGTACAAATAGAATGCCTTTATTATAATACTCGGTGGTACGGGAATCTAGTTCGTAAAGGAGTTTTCGAATACTTTTTGGGAACATTTTTCCTTATTAGGAAATTACTCAAATTGCGGAAAGAATGCAGTCGATGGAATCCAGGCCCGGAGAGTAAGGAGAATGACGGTGGGTTCCTACCTTAGCATTGTTTAGTTTCAGTGTCTATTTTGAAAACGACTGCGACTGACATGAGAAGTGATCATTCGTTAAAACAT
>DWKL01004474.1:0-10565 GCA_018249415.1 Phareas burnsi
CTTTATAATGTATTACGGTCTATCCCGACTCGATAACATAATTTTACCTCACCTTTTGCTCGTTATTATTGAACATTATCATTCATTCATTATCGACCCATTAATGTCCCACTGCCGGGCACGGGTTTGTCACCACAGAGGGGGAAAGCCTAGAACATACTCCACTACGCTGCTCCAATGCGGATTGGTGCAGATACAGGTTAGTGGCCAACCCGCGAATGTTTTCAAACCGCCCAGAAGACCTCCGACAAGGTTTGACGACAGTTTTTTATAATGTAAGTTGATAAATACATAATTACCAAATGTATGCAATGTTTAATTGCTAATGTCTCCGCTACGAGCGCCACAGTCGCGCCGCACCGTGACGCACACCGTGCAATATTAGTGCGTGTTCGTAGTAAAATGGGCAATTGGCACATATAGTGCATTCGGCAAATGCACACAGATTTGAGCCGCCTATTCCCTTGTCCTTATTGCATATTTATAAGTAAACTTTGAATGCCCATAAAGGAGCTATAAATATAAACATACATCAGGTTGGTTGCGCGTATGAAACTTTTGCTTTTCCTCATTTTCGAATTATTTTTGTTGATTTTTATTATATTTTAGAAGAGTAGCAAACGAGCATGGCGGTCACTTGATCACTTGGTTACTGTAGTCCATGGACACGGTCCACATCTTATGCCGAATAAGACTAAGTCTTATCTGAGATCGTATGTAGATACGTTACTATTTCTAAGAACTATTGCCTGAATTGATAAAGAAGTAATTACTCGTTGCTTTGTACTTTCTTGATAAAGTTATCACTAAAACATGATAAAGTCGTCATTGGTTTGATTGATTGCTCGGGTGGTGATTCTAAGTTTGGACACCGCTAACTTCAAGCAATTATTGAACTATAAAATAGAAATGGTTCCTTAAGCAGTGATTCTTACTTAAGTACAGACTTTTATATATTTACAAATACGAGCATAACAGTCGCCTTGCTTCAAGTATGCCCGACAACCGCACCTCACCAACCGAAACAAGAACTGCTTCACGGCGGATCGCGAGCGCCCAGCCGAACTACCACCAATTTCTTTTTCTACAGTAGCAGCAAAAATCCGTACGCATCACTATCAACCTGATCTCAATTATTTCCCTAACTATAATCCTTTAAGCGAAACGTGCATTAATCTTAAAAAATTATTTGTGATACAACCTTATATTTGTTTTAATTTAATACTGAATTATTTGTATAATATCAACAATCTACTTGTGTCCCTGCTGACAATGTTTATTTAATTATCGTATTCTTCCACTAACACCGATTATGTAAAACCGATAAAATATATTAAACTGTCTAATATAACCATTACAATGTATGGCCATTCACAATAAAACTGATAATTAAATTTGCTCTATAATACTTCCGTAATATTATATCCATATAATTCCATGATAATATAACCCATATATAGGTTGTTCCAAACTTCCACTATACACTTATCTAAGTCTTTAACACGAAATTCGATAGGTTATTTATTTAAGACACTTTAAGGACACGCATGGCGCCCCTATTATTGAAACTAAGATATACGTTAAAAAATCAAAACTATAGAGAAATTTTCAAATCCTATCAGATAGAGGAACATCGCTTATGTTCAATAGGAAAATGTAGATATAGGGATCATGTTCGGAAGGATTACTGCATTTATTTATTACTTCGCTCTCTTTAATATTATATATTTATTTTATTGCAGGTAACTGAAGAACGACCAATATTATGGTTGCAAATAAAAGTTGTACACTTGAAAGAAACTACTTCGAGCCAAACATTCGAAATACATTTGGCCATTTTTGTAAACACGAAAGGTGTACTAAAAAAATCGCGCTTCGAGACGAACATTCGCCAAACATTCGCAAATCATTTAGCCATATTTTGGAGATAACCTCTGCTTTGACGCAGGTAAACCAGCGATCGGCTAAATGTTACGAGGCACGTAAATTATGAAGCTTTTTCTATATACACATTCTGGAGGATAATTCGCAGAAACACATATAAGGATTGATGATAGATACTTTCACAAATATATTTGACCCCGAAACAAAATGGCTATCGATTACAGAATAATATACGTAACGCTACAAAGGACAAAGGATTTATGGAGAATGGTATCTTGGTTTTTTGTATTAATTCGACCATAGATTTGAATCATAGAAACGCCCTTAGAGCGATAGTTTCGAAATTTTAACATAGTGATTTTATTCATATCAGTTCTCATAATTTTCACGAATGGGTTGATGACGTAACTGAGAGGTGGCCGTCAATATAAGATACACGCCTGATACAAGTATTATACTTTCTGGCATTATTTCAGCCCAATACATCCTAATTAAATACACGTCTACAAAATTATTGGTAGACGATTGGTATTCCAAATCATTTTAATTTAGGGCAAACCTTCCATCAAGTTAGCAAGATAATGTTGACGTCTAGCAATATATATACACACACTTATATATATATACACACACACACACATATATATATATATATATATATATATGTTTGTGTGTGTGTGTTGTAGTATATAGGTTTAGACACCGTAAAGACATCAATAAGCTAATCATACCGTGGCAATTTTGGAAATTAATCTATTGAATTATATCGTCTATGTATCTCGTATTGGATTTTTAGTGAAAATCCATTAATTGAACTTTATTATCGTAAATCTCTCCAGTGTCAACCATCCGAGAACATCTAGACAGAAGCGGTCACCCACGACACAGATTTATTCTTACTGTAAGTCTACGTATTTTTAAAATGGATCTCATCATTATTGTTCAATATGACGATCTATGTCAAAATCTTGGTTCGTATCATCGTATAACGTTCAACGTAGCGATCACCCGAGAACGCCGCGCCAGAACCGACGCAGTTCCTCCCAGCAGCTCTCCGCGACAACGGTGACATAATCCGACGCATCCGCCATTCTGTTATGGACGACCTCCCTGTACTCCCTGTACACCTTGGTCACCTCCGGCAGGGTGTCCCTCACGTCCGGCAAGGTTATGTTGATCTCCGGCAGGGTCAGGTTGATACGGGGTAGGGTCGGCAGAGTGATCTCCGGTAGAGACGGCAAGGCGAATTCGGACAAGTCTAACTGGAAATCGGTAAAGTTTGGCAATGCCAGATGGTCGTAGTTCTCGTACGTGTAGTGCACTGAAATGAATTGGGTTTCCTGTGATAAAGGTTATTTTAGTGCTGTGCTGTTTTTTTTATTGTCTATTTCTATTTGTTTCATGTTTCTAAAGTCATACTACTTTGAGTGCGTTAGAGAAGATATTACAGTGAAATATTAATACTCGCGGACAAACCGTCACACAAAAACGACAGGTTCAATGACATACGACTGAGATATTTGCAAGTAAATACATATCTAAATAATGGCATTTATGCGGCACATGAAGTCATTTTCGAGAATCACATGGTAATAAAAAAGGAACTTGTCAATGAGTTAAGTAAATTGGAATAAGTGTAATTATAAAAGTGAATTATAGAAACAACAAAGATATTAAATAGTATCTCTTCCATGGATTTTTTTTCCAATCATAAATTATATTAGTTAGCAACAATCCACCAGTTCATGTTATAATTTTATTGTCCCGTGAACGTTTGATTTGAACATACGCACGTACGTATAATATATGAATGTCGACATTGACTTAGTAACAAATGGACGTCGGGTATCGTACTAATCGAACGAAAGTCAAAGAAAACATAATATTTTTGTCCATTTCAATGAGCCGATATCATAGCAGTGAGTAGTGTAGTGGTAAGATTTCGGCCTTCGGCTTTCATATTAAAAGTCTGGGGTTTCAAACCCGCACGCACTCCAGATTTTCGAAGATATGTGCGTATTACATATTCATTATCATGTTTTAACGGTGAAGGAAAACATCGTGAGGAAACCTACACATCTAAGAGATCCCTGTAATGTTCTCGAAGGTGCGTGAAGTTTAACAATCCAAACTTGCCTAGCTCAGTGGATCGTGATCTAACCCGACTCATTCTGAAAGCACACGTGCCCAGCGAGGGGGGAAATGGGTTAACGACCAACTTGATATACAACAATAGATATGTCCATAACAGGGAATTAATTAAGTAATTTCGCTTGCAATTTTATGAGCTTTTATCATAACGCTTGTTGTATTATCGTTATTAACAACAAATAATGAAATTAAATTTCTGAGCAATCCAATATGTTTTTACAATGATAAATAACAATTCCATATGCTACAAAAATTATATACCCTAATTTATTTCCACGTATGCGTTGTTACTACTCCGTAATCAACAACCCGCGTGACGCAGCGGTATCTATATCGGTCTGACATGCAGAAGGTTCCGGGGTCGAGACCCGCCCGGGCATCTGTCTGTTCTGGGTCTAGATGTATGTGTACTCGTCTTTGTGTGTCCATACCATCCACGACACAGGGAATCCTTGTGTGAGGCTATGAGTGTAGATGGCGTTTGTTGGTTTGTTTGTAATTTCATCACTCAAAACGGCATCATTGACGTTATATCTGTTGCTCGAGCAAATGTCGCCCTTTTTTCATTTTGTCGCTCTTTTATTCCGGACGATTTTAAGCGCACACCCGACATCTGTTTGTATCTGAGTCTACGATCGACGGTCAATACTCACATCCATATCCCAGGGCGGGCAGCGCGAGGAGCAGCGCCCAGGGCCACCAGCGGCGCTTGCCGACATCCTTGTAGACGTGGGACGTGTATTTCTGGGTTTCTTCCTCGTGACGTGGGGTGATCTGGTTTGACAATGATACAACTAAAAATAAGGCTCAAGCCGCCAAATTTAAATTGTTATTATTTTAAGAAATAAAATAAACAACTAGTATAGTCTATGGTCGATATTCGCCCAATTTTGAAAATTTGCAAAGAAAAATACTGTAATTGAATGCGAATAAAGCATTTTAAACAAAAACAATATAGTATTGTTATACTTGTTACAATATGGCCCTGCATAAAGTACGACTCTGGCATCATTCGAGTCGTTCCCACAAACCTGGGCTTATCGACTCAAACTTCGAGCGAGTCACTATTAATGTAATTTTACGCATAATTATTAAATTAAGTTATTATATATTTTGAGTTCCCTTGCGTCTCCAGACTTCATAATTTACTGTACATAGTTGCGTGGAGTAATATTCAGACAACGAGAGAAATATTACGACGTATTTGTACGTGTATTTTTTTTTGTATTATAACATTCTGATACCTGGGCAGGTAGGCAGAGTTCTAAGCTCAAACAGCCATAAACGTCATCAAATTTCTTTAATTCAATGAATAAAATCGGTTTATTTGATAAAATCGTGTGTGTGCGTTCATTATTTTATCAATCTGAACAGGGACATACACACACACTATATGGGTTACATTAACGGAATCCATTAATCAATTAACAATCATTTAAAAGTCCTCTCAATTTCAAAATAAGCTTATATATAGAATAGAATGCACTGTTTAGTACATATAAGCATAAGAGCTTAGAAAACAACAGTTAAATTGAAATCATATAATCACACTTCATTTATTTGTCCAGTCTGATGATCTAAACCGAGGACTGGTTCCAATACTCTATCTCACATCTACGTGTGCCTATAGTCCCATTTATGGAGGCCATACACGGTAGGGTTTGCATGACAGTTTTATCCGTGCATGCAAAACTGACAGGTATAACCGAGTTTCATATAACGATGACTGTACAGTTTTATAACATACACGCTAGGGTTTGCCTGTCGGTTATGCATGCAAGGTTAAAACCATCATGCAAACCCAACGTGTATGGCCTCCATTACAGTCTGGGTGTTTCTGTAGTCACCTCTGTGTATCCTTGGGAAATCCTAGCGTGAGGCTATGAATGTAAAAAATGTTATTGATTTATTATGGTTTATTCTGTGGTATATTTACTTACAGTTTCAGTGACGGTGGTGACAGTGGTGGTGATGATGGTCGTAATGACGGTGTAGATCCAGTAGAACGGAGCCACGGCTGCAGAGGCTGCTCTAGTGGCTAGACCAGCTGTAATAGAGAGATATTTTATAAATAACGGAGATGATAAGTATCGTGAAGAAATCTATGTACCTGACAAGAATAGATCATTTTAAAAAGCGGTGAAACTAATAGATGATAGAAATATTGTTCTTCTAAGAAGGTATCGCGCTTGCTCTTATAATCCGCAGTGAAGCAGTTCAGGTATTTCGATTGGAGAGGTGTGGTTGCCGGGTACACCGATAGCGAGGCGATCGTCTTAGTCCTCAGGAGTAGTAATGCATCCTACTTCAACCTACAACCTTAAATAGGGCTTCAGTCACGTGTGATTCACGGGCTGAAGATCAGGCGGGCTGCACGCTCACTTGCTACTCTTTTTACATTAAATAAAGATAAACTTTGAAAATTTGTAGAACCTCTTGTGGTACGTTCCTGGAGGGCACGCAATGGCCTCACCTATTTCTGTCTCATATAAACAGTTTTAAACGCTGCCGTATTATATTTGTAGACTGTGGTAAGTGAGAGAGTGTAAGTACATATGAGACGGTCCAGCTTAGTCCCCTCATCCCTTAGATAACACTACTGACCGACCTAAGTAGAACTCTAATGCTATTTGGTTGGTTATAGACGTACATTGGCAGCAGTCACTTGTCATCAAGTGACCGCTGCCAATGCCAATCTATAAAATACAAAGAAATACCGAATTTTCCTCAGAACTCATAACATAATCAGTACCTTTTGCCGGTCGTCTATCTGTGTAGGGATATCTGTGCGAGGGTCCCACGATCTTCCTGTAAGCGTTCCTGGTGGACGAGGCCACGGCACAATACACCGAGGACAGAAGGCGCGTGATCCACCAGCGCTGGTCGGCCAAGTACGCACCGTTGGGCTTCAGGTATGAATAGTCTTCTTTGGGGTTTTCCACTGCCTGCGGAGAAAAATATCATCTTTTAATACAAAAACCAATGGTGATAAAACTCTACGTGATTCGTCAACGGCGGAAAATGGTACTGTTACTCCTTTTCCTACTTTATAACAGCGTATAACTATTGTGATCTTGTTTAGACTGTGGCTAGGTAGGCACTAATATGAGACAATCGAACATAACCCTATCTAACACAGTGTAGGAACCAAGTGCTTACACATACATTTGTAACTCCACAGCGCTGCACCCGCCTTAGGCAGTCGCTTAACACTCGGGCAGTAGCGAACACGTAATTAACTTTAGTAATAATATAATTAATTAAGGTGCTATTATGAAAGTACAATACAAACAATAATACGTTAGCTTGACTTTTAATTATCATACCTAAGCTCATAAGGAAGATTTACTAAAACAGCATATACCTAGGCTGTTTTCGAGTAAATATCATGGCTAGTTATAATGAGACATTTGCCACCAACATATTACCGTTACTCTGTTAAGTGATCCTCTGGCCCACCATACTACTAATCCAGGTCTCGCTGCGCGAAGAAAGAGCTTACGCGTGGTCAGTTTTCAGATATTTGCATAAAGGGGCTTTTGCGGTTTCTACCAAATCTGTAGATGTACGATATGAAGAGTAAGGAGGAGTATATGAGGAGTGTTGTTGGTGCTGAAGGTGCTGTTTTTGGTCGTAACTCTAAAAGTGGTTTTGGTAACTAACGGCAATATAGTTCAAGGGCATCAGAGATAAATGTTAGTCTACTCACGGTGAACCTCTGGCGCATAGTGCTGGTGGTCCAGGTGGGCTTGTCCGGTTCGTCGACGGCGGGCCCGTGCACGCGGAACTGCGAGAGGGAACGACGAGACATGTTCGGCACCGCCACCTGCCCGGGCGCGAGCTCCACGCGGTCCCGCGACAGCGGCGAGTACGTGTAGTCGGTCTTCGGGTATTTGCTGCGATAAACAGCAAAAATAGTAACCGGTGTAGAGTTTTACATATTTTTTTTATGTGAGAAGAGTAGTAAATTGTAGTCGGTCTTCGGGTATTTGGTCCGATAAAGAACGTTTAAACGGATTCAAGAGTTTTATGGTTGTTTTTTTTACGTAAGAAGAGTAGCAAACAAGCGTGCAGCGTCAAGTGGTTACAGCAGCCCACATCGCTATATACAGATGCTACCATCTTAGTCATCAGGAGTAGTAACGCATCTACATATGACTTCAGATGCTTCGGATTAAATGCGGTTCGTGGGCTACAGTGGCAATTTAATATCAATGTGTGTAAAATTGCTCTTTTTTAAGTTTGAGGAGTAGCAAAACGAGCGTACAGGCCACATGATGTTGATGCAGGCATGAAACAATAGTATTATTTGCAACCCACTACTTTTTCACAATCGAGCATGGATCTCTGGAAGAGAACTAGGTCATAGCCCTATAAAATGTAATCAAATCTCGCTTTAATAGTTACTACTTTTTTTAATATACATTTTATTTTATATTTCAATATAAATTTTAAATTAAAAATTAAGTTGTCACTTACTCAAACAGATGAAGTCGTAAATTGCAAGAAGTTTGCTTATAATTTTTGACTTAAAAGATGTCAATGTCATCTATCATACAATACAAATACTGATTATTCCCTTCTAAGCTAAGGTTGCCTAAGTGAAACGATGGTTTCAACGTCTTTTTTGTTAGCGAATGCCTTATAAGGGATACAATTGGAATCATTTCCTGTCAATAATAAAAATCACATAACGCTTAACATAATAATTACGGGTTCTTACTTTTTTATGTTCGAAGAGTAGCGAACGAGCGTACTGACCACCCGATGTTAAGTGGTCACTGCAGCCCATGGACACACTTCTAACCTCAAAAAGGACTGAAGTCCCATCTGAGGTCACATATAGATGCGTTACTACTTCAGATGTCAAAGATGGTCGTCTCGCTGTAAGTGTATCCGGTAACCACACATGTCCAACCAAAACACAAAAATTGCTTAGCGAGGAAGCTTAGCTTAACACCTAGTGGCCAGCATGCTCGTTTGCTGCTCTTGTTACATAGAAAAACAAAGATGGTGGCAATATTATTTTATGTTCCATTGTCCACGCGTTCTTCCTTACAACTGAGGGAGATCTGGAGCATATTCCACCACGCCGCTCCAATGCGGATACGTGTAGTAGACATATAACCTCTAAGTACATTGTTGGCATAGAGCCAGACATAATGTATATTATAATTAGTATTGCGCGAGCAGTGATAGCCTAGTGGTTAAGATTCCGGCCTCTCAAGCTAAGTGGCCGCGGGGTTCGAACCCCGCACGCACCTCTTATTTTTCGAAGTTATGTGCGTATTAGAAATTAATGATCACTTGCTTTAACGGTGAAGGAAAACATCGTGAGGAAACCTACACATCTGAGAGTTCTTTGCAAAGTTCTCAAAGGTGTGTGAAGTCTATCAATCTGCGCTTGGCCAGCGTGGAGAACTATGGTCTAACCCTTCTCATTCTGAGAGGAGACCTGTGCCCAGTAGTGGGACATTAATAGGTCGTTGATGATGATTACGCGAACACAATAAATGCGGCAAGACAAGTCAATACTCGAGTTCTGTAAATTTGCCGCTTTAGTGGGAAGTGCTATCGCCGCCCTCATAATCCGCCGTGAGACAGTTTTTGTGTTTCGGTTGGAAAGATGCAGTTGCCGGGCACACTTCCAGCGAGGCGATCATCTTAATCCTCAGGAGTAGTGACGCATCTATGTACGACCTCAGACAGAACTTCAGTATTGTTTGAGATTAAATGTATGTTCCCATGGGCTGCAGTGACCACTTAACATCAGATGGCCTGCACGCTCGTTTTCTACTTTTCGAACATAAAAAAAAACAATCTATTAAACTGTCTTACGGACCGAAAATTAAACCTTGTCCAATTATTATACTAATCAAATCCATTAACTAATATATTTTACTAATTACTTCTTATTTAAAATGTTTACGTTTTCCATAAACAACCGGCACATTAAACAAAGACGTACCTCCATATTTCGGCGCACCACAGTCCTTCAAACATGATTTAATAACAATCGAACACACAAAATCTTCAAATGTACTGAACTTATAAATAATTTAAAATACATTTAATTCTGTCACGTGTCATCGTAACAACATCTTTCGAAAAACCCTACGTTAGAGTATATTGCATGAAACCGATTCCATTTACAACAAAATCAACCACAAATAGTTAAAAAATAAACCTAGATCAACAATACATCAATACGAACTGTTGACGAATAGGCACGTTATATCGATTTTTAGGCAGATCTTGTCATTAAACTAAAAATATTATGACGGAGAATACAAGCGACCGTCTCTTGGAGCAGTCCGTTTGCGCGACACCGGCAGATGACATTTGCAGTGCGGGACGAATATAGAACAGTGTATTTATTGTCGCTGCCCCAGCGGTTGCATCTGTCGTGCTGTTCGATTCTCGGTATTGTGTACACAAACAAATAATACGATTCTAAACTAATATTGTTACGGAATTTATACATTTTAAATATGTAACGCTGCCTTCTACACTAGTGGCTGTCAAGTTTC
>DWKL01004475.1:0-10564 GCA_018249415.1 Phareas burnsi
TGTTTTTAGTTCTATACTAATTATCGTTACACAAAAATATCTTATAGATTTGTTATCAATTCTTTTAACAAATAGATCGAAATAAATTAGTTTATTTCTTATACAACAGATACTTCAGTTTAGTTGAAAGTGTGCCTTCATACTATATTTTTTATACTTGCCATCTGTTTTCCACGCTTTCGCGTCTTCTTGCTGCGGTCTAGTACGTCTGAATTAAATACGCTAATTTTTCATTGATATTTCAGAAAATCAAAACGCAACATGTGTACGATATAATAGTTTACCTGTAGGTTTGTATTAAAATTACGATACGATGACATCTTGACATATCACGATGATATTGATGAGCAATCAATAAAACACAAAGTCACTTGCAATTATATTTTTATTATGTTGAATGCACAAACATTATTAACAATATAATACGATCACGTTTTCTACACATAACTGTAAAATATTTGCATTGTGCAAGGCTGAAAACACAACATTCAAAAATACAAAGTAAATACGAAACACTAATAGATTTTAACTGTACATAATAATGTTTTCTTTAATGCCAAATATGTACATCATTTTAATTTGATTCATTCTACAGGGTTGTATATTCCTGGTGTAATATATGTACTGTATAATTAATTCCTTGCTACAAGTCAAGATAATTCATTCAATCTACCTTAATAGAATTGTAAAAACATAACATATTATTTTAATTTTGTGTAATTGGGTTACTCTCATTTTAAATAAATCTCTATTATTTGTATAACTCCCTCACTTTTTTACACTTGCCTTTAGATTTGATATACTAAATTTAAATAATTGCACTAAATAATAAGCCGGGATATAGCTATTATCTATTTAAATATATTGGGCATACAAGCATTCTTGTGCATATAATTAATTTTACGTCAATGCTACATAGCAATGTAGGTAGTCATAAAACTATAAATTAGTTGTGTGGTTTGACAAACATATTTTGTTTTAAATAACTGTCAGTATAATTTATATATATATTATACAATTTATTGAAAAATATTTGTAAAAATAAATAAACCATAAAAAACAAAATAATCAACTTTCAAAAACAACAAAAATATTATAATAATAACACAGGTACTAACAAAATTTCTATATAAAATGGAATGCACAGCTCTCGTTTTTACTACACGAATGGTCAATGTACAATATTTTCAATACTTATTCAAGCCTATCGAGGTTGTTTCGAAGGCTTATTAGGCTAGGCTAGGCTACTATTTAATACAGATCAAATATGCAAATTTTTAACAACGGATACATCGTTATAGACACGCAATAACAATCAATATAGGTACTATGGAGATCTTATTAATTAGTCAGATCAAACAATAGCGTAATACTATAAATATTCTTAATCTAAGTAGACACCTAATATAAATATTTTTTATATTACTCTGTGGTTTATATTTTTAGTGCAACTTAAAATACTAAGCTGCAATATTGGCTATTATAAATTATTGTCGTCATGTTGTCAAAATAATCTTTTAAAATGTCGTCATTGTCTAAATAAACATTAATATATTTTTTACACTGGCGTAAGTACCAAATACGAAGCCGGTCAAACCGAAGAGTATGATTACGATGTCCTTCCATAGCTTCCAATAGTGTTTCCCGAGCCGGTCAGGCCAGAATGTCATAATCTCAATGAATGGCGGGAAAATCAGTGCGAGTGCGGAACTGCTGAATGCCCCAACGAGAGAGATAATGCTGCTCAAGTTTGGTATCAGAGCTGCGGCTGAAACTAAGGGAGATAAAACAATATTTAGTTGTAATTTAAAATACGTGTAACATTGTACAGGAGTAGCCTTTTTTTAAAACGAAACATCTGTTTATTGTCTGTAACATTACGTATATATCAATATCTTAATATAAATTTATATACTTTTTAACATATGTCATAGAGAAATAAACCATAAGTGTGACAACGTGAGAAAAGTGGCTTATACGAATGAATGATAGCCGACATGCACTCATAGTGATAAAGAATACAAAACTAATTCAATCAACCGCGTTAATTTCAAAATTATTTACGAAGTCGTAAGTACAGAATCGCATAGAATTTATATTATTTAACAATATTTTATAAATATGAGTTTGTTTTTATTTTACACGTAAACATGACCAATAAAGAGCACATTCACCACACCACACACCAAATAATCAGTTTAATAATCGAAATATAAAAAGAATAAAATCAAAAATGCTTTATTCATTTCAGGAAAGTTTGATATGCACTGTTTGCAAGGGCACCTGTATATCATCAATAACCAGTCTTTAATAAAATTTCGATGTAAAAGTAATTTAAGAAACAATTGAAACATGGTTTAACAAACAGAAAGAAATCATTCCCTCGCATTAATAAATCAAGTGACATAGATATCATACTAAACAGTATCGGGAACGATTTTAAAATTCCTATTTCATTTATATATTTAATATACGTATTAATTCAATATTAATTGTGTAATATTTAACGTCTCAAATAGATTCAATTAGTCGTAAATTACATTCAATCACTTCTGCGTTTCTTTTATGTAGGAGGAAAATTCTATTTAATATATATAATGTGGATATAATACAAACATACTAGGGTGTCTTTATACGTGGACGTATTATTATATATAATATGTGAACGTACAAAGCCGATTTAGTGTAACAATAAATTTGATTTGTATTTGCCTAATTGTAATGTTTAATGCATAATATGTAAACCATTACATAGTTTAGGTTAAATTAATCTGACATACTCTTGATTTAGATGGGAGAACTACCCCGATTGAGTAATCATATCAAATTATTCTATTTCAATAAATTATTTTTTGCACGTTATACACTTTCAATGTACTTAATTTAGATCTTATGTGTAATAATAGAGCACCCTAACAAACTCACTGACTTTAACCATTCTCATATTAATAGTAAATCTCTACTTAATCTGTTGAGGCACTTCAAGATATAGTTATTCGCAAATTTAAAGTAAAATCGAATTTACCAATAGATAAAAACACTTCACGGAGGACGCGCTATTTGTAAAGTAAACATAAACAAAGATGATTTTTATATACAATGATTACATCAATAAATAAATAAAGAAAAGTAAACCAATAAAAATACAAGAATTCGGTTAATTACTTCCACGATAAAGTAAGTGTGCGTTGATATGCGAGTGGGATCTTTCCGCACATGGCACTTATCGAGCCAGTTGCGAGCGGTCGGCACTACGGAAATTTTCCTAATTAATGAGGACATCGACATTATAGGACTGTCGGGCTTTTAAATCATACGGAATGCCTAAGCTAAGGTAGCCAAAATATTAAGAAATATTTTCAACGTCCCAACGTACGTTCAATACCAAATGGAAGACAAGGTTTAATTGTTATTAATTAATATAGGATAATTGTATATTATAGCACTACATTACTATCATCATCATCATCAACAACCCATTAATGTCCCACTGCTGGGCACGGATCTCTTCTCGGAATGAGAAGGGTTAGGCGTTAGTCTAGTTTAAAAGGTGGTAGGACAATCGTTCGTCTGGGGAAGTACCACCGCCGCCGAAGCAATTGTTGTGTTTCGGTTGGAGACGTGCGGTTGCCAGGCACACATATAGCGAGGCGACCACCATAGTCCTCAGGAGTAGTGACGCATCCATATACAACCTCAAACGGATCTTCGGTTTTGTTTGAGGTTGGATGTGGGTGTCCATGAGCTGCGGTGACCACTTAAGATCAGGTGCCCTGCATGCTCGTTTGCTACTTCACAAACATATAAAAAAACCTTCGTGAACTTTAAAAAAAACTCTCAGATATATAGGTTTCCTCACAAGATTTTCTTTCACCGTTGAAGCAAGTGTTCATTAATTTCTAATAGGCACATAACCTCGAAAATCACAGGTGCGTGGGGATTCGAGCCTAGGACTCCCAGCGTAACAGATCGCAATCTTAACCACTAGGCCATCATTGCTGTCACATCACTATACTGGCTACCAAGTTCAAGACAAAATCATTTCTTTTCCTTTTACTCGAGAAACAAATGTTGGTGCTACTTCTATGCAAAAAAAAACTTCGTTAGCCTTTGTTTCCCGTATTCTCCGTTCCCCGTAGGTTGTTTCCCGTTTTAAGTCCTCCTACATGATCGGCCCGACCTCTTAATACGGGTGTCATATATGCAGACATATTCTGGGCTCCCTTTTCATTTAAATTATAACTCACAGAAAAATTTATGAATCCGTATCAAAACAATTGAATTCTAAGCGAGATACTCATTCCACGATCGTACACTGTATAGCAGTGACAGCAGTGACAGGAGGGCCGGCCCTATATGGGCATATAGGCGAACTACGCGACTGCTACAGACACGAATTTGGTTTTGTTTTACACGAGTACAGAATGGGCGACTAAGCGACACGACCATATTTTTGTATTTTATCTAACAGAGTGCTATTCAATGCTCGATCTGATCCCGAGTGGTAGACTAGTGCCGTCCCCTCACGCTAGGATTCCAGGCTTTGAATCCCAGACACGCCACTCGAAGTTATGTCCGTATTAAAAATTAATTACCACCCACTTTAACGGTGAAGCTTCATCGTGAGGAAACCCAGGTGAGCTAGGTAGGTAAGGTATCTAACTTTCTGTGAAGTCTACAAATCTAACACTTCTCATTACGAGAAAAATATTTAGTTCATAGTCTATGGGCATGGTATATTTATCGTTTGCAAGCATCAGTTCTGTTAATACCGTATATATAATTCTATTATTTTACACATAAAAATGATAAGAATTTCAAGGATCATAAACATCAAAGTGATACTCGTGTGGGCGTAAACCTAGTGGAAATTATTTAATAAAATCCTTGTAACACAATAATGTCGTGAGTCTGATACACAACGAATTTGCTATGAAATGAATGTGTTATAACATTAACTGGCCCAAATACAAAGGTATCTATTTCACATCGGAGTTATCGTTTTAGCACGAATACTATTTACCTGCATTGTCCAATTGTGTATGCTTGTAACTTTTGTCTTAATATTCTAACTCGTTAACCATTACTGTCCCACTGGTCACCGTGGGTTTGCTCTGAGTGAGAAGGGTTACACTGAACAAGAGTTGATTGGTAGATATCACACGCCTTTGAGAATTTTATAGAGAGCTCTTAGCAATGTAAGTTTCCTCATTATGGGTTCTGTCATCATTAAAGCAAGCGATAATAAATTTAATGTTTAACACTAATAATGTTATCAAAACAGAGGTGCGTGCGGCATTAAACCCAGGGCCCCCAGTTTGAAATACCATAATTTTACTATTGATCTATAACCGCTTGCTACATAAGTACTTATATATGCACGTTGTAACAAGTACTTAATATATTAATATCAAATTTTTTTTTTTTATTCCTATTTCGGTAAATGATTCCATTTAAGCTAACGGGAAACACCTTCGGTGTTAGTTTAATAAGGACGGATTAGATAATAGGTACCTATAAGTTCGTCTGGTGATAAGCGCAATGCAAATGTACTCTTAATAAAATTTCCCACCGCGTTCGATAAGCGTTATTAAATATGAGTGCTTAATGGATATTTAAAAAATATGACGGTGTAACTAGAGAAAACGGGTACGCTGCTAAGTGAATACTGCACCGAATCGCATAGTTGTTCTTGAATTTGATCAAAGATTACCACTCGGGATTAAGTTGGGTTCCGATGAAAGCCGTACCGTACCTTTCAAACTAAAACATAAGTTTCGTACTAAAGGCAAAGATAGGAACGTAACAAGTGTGTATTTATAGACACCATTTGGACTATTAGGTCATTGTAACGTACATGTACTCGTCGACCTATTGAACGCAGATGACTGATTGACATGTATTTATCGCGTGCAACTGTGTATTGAAGCTGGATTAACTCTATAACGTATATGTTCATTGTACATCATCATCAATTCGTTAATGTCCCGCCATCAAACCATGCTACTAATTCTTCGCTAGACTATTATGGATCAGCTTCGACTATGGCTTAGAATTCGTCATTATTGACCTTGCTGTATGGCCCTCTCTTTCCACTCCCCTTCCCCACTTTTAACTTTTACAAAATGAAAAGAGGGGAATTTAAAATGTCCACTTCCAAAGGGACTAATCAAAATCGCACAATGCGTTTATTAGCCGTGGTCTTTCCGAAAATAACATTAATGCTACAAACTCTTTCAGCTGCGCACGTGCCGCGTTGGAAATTAAAAAAACTCTGAAATTATCCATTTATCTTTGTTTTCAAAGCAAATGTAAAACTAAGCAAACGGAAAACAAACGAATAACGCATACATTTTTAAATTTAGAAGACCTATTTTAAAAAAAAAAGCATTTAACATGTTAACTACGCTAAAAATATTTTATCGAGAATTTCATATTTAGATTCCTATTATGACGATACGGCAGCAGCGCGGCAAGTGATAGAATTTAATAAGAGGCTTGAATTCGTAGCTAAGAATGCGGTCATGTACTTAATATATACGTTACGTTATGACCCCGATAAGACCAAATGTTATGTGTGCACACGAACTTAATAATTAAGAGCAGCGAACATCCACGTTATATTTCTCGTATTTATATTAATTTATTATTTTCGCCTTTATTCACAAATTACTACTACTACTTACTTACTAAACTTAGACAAGAAATGTTTTATAGTACAAGTAAAGATAATATCCGAAGACGGTCAATTTACAGTTAAATCACGATTTTTTTTTTGCGATTACTGACAAGTCTGTTCGGAGCCCTCAGTGCGCGTGTCTGAGTCACACTTGGCCGGTTTTTTCTTTATATGTACTCCAATGTACGTCTCAACTGTATAAGAATAATTTGATGTCTATACTTTCATAATAACTGTAAAATTCTTTGCACAATCCCAACACATAAAAACTTTTTTTGCTAACTGTCTGAACGGAACAATCTTAAAAAGTACTGAGCCGAATTGATGGGATTTACCCGCAAACAAGAGTACTTGTGACTACTTTTTACCCTGAAAATGTTTAAGGTTTCTGGTTCATCATCATCAACCCATCATCCTAGTCTCGGTACCAGGCCCGATTCTCCACATCAGCTATAGTCCTCCACACTGATCTAGTGCGGATTGGTAGACTTCACACAAATCAGATGGTAATTGAACTCCTGACCCTCAGCGAGATAGGCCGAAATCTAACTACTAGGCTAAATCTAACTATACTCACTGCTAACGAAAACTAATAAACGAAGAACATGAGCTAAACCATATTACACAACACTCTCATTAAAATATAAACGAAATTTTCTTACATAATTACGTAAATGTGTATTAAAAAATTGTATAAATTACTCCATTCAGTCCGTCCTTCACTTTGTGCAGATACACAACATGCAAACAACATACAAACATGCTTATCCAGAATACGCGATAGATACATGAACGTGTCATTGGTAATTAAAGATTATACATAAAATTTTAAATGTTATATAAGCTCATAATTATCTTTATCTTATCTTATATACTGTAATAAACAGTAACATTATTATGTATTACTTATGCTGGGATTGAGTTAGTGAATGTAATATTTAGTTATTTATAGAACGTTAAGTATGTGTAAGCCTCAGTTGAGTCGGAGACGTGTATTTTTTTTTCTAATAAATACTGATCATAAACACAAGTTGTAAATTTTTAGCTTTTGTTGAGTAGGTACTAATTTCAAAATCAAATAATTTTTCTAAAAGTGAAAGTGTTAAAAATATAAAATTGTCAAACAATCTGGCTTCTGTGATTTGTGGAAATGATTTCTCTAACCGAAGATACTTATGTGTTAAAACTTACATGTTATAGCAATAAGAATAAAGCGGGTGATCGATTCTCCATGCTCCAAAGCTTTTTCGGACGTCAATTTAGATTTTACATACGGCCACACTATATTCATTGGCACATAAAACTGGAGTCCATATGATAGGAAGATAGCCATAGCCATAACTGCCCTTACACTCTGAGCTAATCTGAAAATAATATTATAGATTTAGTAATGAGCATTAAACTTGAACTGATTTTATGTTCAACTGAAAATAAAAACGTACAGATCTTTTGGCAAATTTAAAGTAATGCTGCCTAAAACACCTTCCCCGTACTGCAAATAGCCAAAGAATCCGATCGCTGTATATAGCACAGCTACTATCACCATACCAGTATTAAGTACTCCCGTCCATCCACCGAAGTCTTCTGGAGTCTTCATATTATTTTCTAACGGTAATACCTGGAAGAATTTGTACATTATTCTATCACACACTAAGATTCCCTTTGTTGTGAGCGTTATACACACCCAAAAAAAACAACGCCCAAAATAAAGGGATAGATTAATTTTAGATTTCAGCCTAACCAAGAGTCAAACCTAACAGCACAAAAACAACAGTAATTTTTTTTGACATGGCAGGAAGTATTTGTCTTTTTTATTATTACTGGATACAAGACTGCGAGTCATCTTGCCCCTTCTACTAAGCACATAGCTACAAACTAAATTATAAAATTATTTCCAAATCCACATGCCACCATATTTTATGTATAAAACTAAATAACTTTTGCTTAGCTGAGTTTAAAACATTAAGGACAAATTTTCATTGTTTATTGTTAAACTCCTTAAGTCACAAAAAAAACTAATAAATCCCTCCTGAGCAACTACTACATACTATATATAAGATGAGGGATGTAAAAAAATATTTTAAACAAACAGATTAGTAATGAACTGCAAGTAAGCACATTTAAGTATTTAATCACAATAAATGTATAAACTTACCACTCCGATGCCTTCAAATGCATAAATAGCTGTTCCAAAATATAGGGGTAGTTGATGCCAACTTGCAAAAGCCTTCACTTTACTAGTGTGCGGCAAGTTTTGCAATATATAATAAAATGTTACAACAAGACCCCAAGCGGTCATTATTGAAGCAATCAGGGAGACTGGTGTTAAATACTTCAAATTCTTCACCATTGCAAGAGCCAGTATAAATGGAAAGAGTAAAGCCAGATAGGTGTGTACACTTAGATTTATATGAAATAAATGCATTGTATCCTGCAGGTTAGTGGCAACAAACAAAAAGTACACACAGCAAAATCCCAACTGTGTTATTACTAAAAATATATTGGTTATATTCCTGAAACAATGACAACTCATACATAAATACAATATGATAGGTAAATGTTTTTGATCAGCTAGCAAGGTATTCTACTGAAAATGTTTGCAAATGGTTATATACTCTGTTAACTGTATGACCAATATGCCTAATATGATGATGAAAAAATACCAATGATGAAAAATTGTGTTTACGTTTTCTCATTGTTTACTACAAGATTCATCACATATTCACTCACTCATTTCCAAATGAGGCATCTAATGGGTATTTTGTTAAGTGTTTAAAAACTTGCAAATTAATTTTTTAGTTTTGATGTAGCACAAATATATATATTGGTTAAAAAAATTATTTAACAATTACTTAGAAATCACGGAGAGTCATGTCAATTTAATGTATACATATAAATTTATAACATATAATTTAATTAATGTAGAAATATTAAAAATGTTTAAAGAAACAGATCCAAAGACATGATATAATAATAATGACATTTATTTTATCACATGCAGCGTAATTTGTAATTGTTGTAAAATAATTTACAATATATATAATCCTAATGATAACTGTTGTTAGGCAGAATATGAACAATATAATTTATTAGAACAATGGAAATTAAAACATTGACCACAGTGGCTAATATTCGAAACAATCCACCCATGCGGCACACAACACAGCAAGTGTGTTATAGTATGATGGCACGCACCATATGCGTGCGAGCCACATAGGTGGCTCGGACAGTAAAACACAACAGGTATGTTTGACGCAGTCAGTGTTAAATCAAATATATTAAAATAGTTTTTATTCTACTGTGAATTAATGTCACACCAATAACTAAAGAAAAAATATAGTTTACGTTGCTGATAGCTTAAAAATATAGACAAAATTTTCATAAAAAAATATGCATAAAAATTTTATGGCCCAAAAATCCTCATATAGAGACTGTTTTTATTAATTACTTTATGTATAGTGTAAAATCCTCAAGTATTTAATGCTTACACTAAAAGACAGAGAACTGTGATTAACTTACTTCATCTTTTTTGAGTATGGTCTTAATGAAATAGGGCCCATGGCAAAAGCGTCTTCAACTACTTCTGCAAAACTCATTGCTGGTCTTTGGTTCCTTATGCAGAGCTCATGGGAACACTGCACCAATATGTGCATACAATGTGTACATATCGCTCCCATGAATAAAGTTCCAAATACACCTAAAAATAATAACGAATATTTTGACATTTTATTAAATAAACATCATATTCTTTTGTTTTGTTACTTTTGGTGCAGTGTACATTTTCTAATATATAAAATTAGAAAAAAATTATTATCCTAGGATATGTATATTTATTGCATAAAAGCATTAATATATGTTTTTAAATAAAAACGTGTTAGATTGAAA
>DWKL01004476.1:0-10563 GCA_018249415.1 Phareas burnsi
TTAATTATGAGTTAAATGAATGAATGAAGTATATCAATCTTCCTTAAGAGTGTATTTCGAATCTCAATTTTTATTTGTCTTACAGTAGATATAGAAAAATTATATAACACTTACCAAGCATCTAAGTACCACTCTCAGCGGTTTGATGTGGTTCTGAACATTGGGCATACCGGTGGCGATGACTATGGACTCAAGGGCCAGCATCAAGTCAGCTGCTCCCTCTACTGGCAAGTTTTCCTCGTAACTGTAAAAAGATCTCCATGTTTAATTAATCTGTGGTAGATACCACAGCCTTAAGCAATTCCTGTGTTTTGATTGAAGAGGTGCAGTTACACATATAGCGAGGTGACCACCTTGATCCTCAGGAGTAGAAATGCATCTACATCTACGACCTTAGGTATAACTTTAATCTGTTTAAGGTTACATGTGGGTGTCCATACACCCACGTGTAAAATCAAATAGGGTTGAACTTGATTGCGACACCCAAACACAAGAAGTCAGAATGTAGCTCTGAGAGTAAATAGATCATTTATATTGGGCCGGGATCAAAACGAATCTTCTGTGAATTGCAGGTATCTACTACCACACCCTACAAACCAGAATAACAACTTTACACTGTTCTCATCAGGCGCAAATAGAGCTTGAGGTTGGTGTTGTTACAGTTCTACTATTCTTAATTTGGCCCAGGTATCCTTACCAATGTACAACAATAGCCGTGAGGGCGTCCGCTCCCGTTGCAGCTTGCGCCAGGTCCACGCTGAGTGCCGCGTCGAAGCAGAACTGGCGGAGGGCGGACGGCTCCCCGCGCCGGGGACTCCCCGCCGCCGCGCATATCGCCGGGCAACGGACGAGGATCTGGAACCAGTTCATACCAATTTAAAGTACTCCGTACAAGGACGCGTGGTCCGCATGATTAACGATTCAAGGATAACCGGACGGTTAGGACACTTAAGCTTACACCGGTTAGACTCCCCCTGAGTGTTCTAACGACTTTGCAGTGGGGAATGATCCGAGTAGGTAATGCTACCTGCTTGACCTGGATCCTCATCATCATGAGGTTGATGATTAATGATCAATCATGAGGGTTCATCAATTGGACTCGTGGCGGTTATCTATCTTCTGTTTGACTGTGTAAATATAAGATGTGAAATGAATTCCACCTTAGGTACTCATGCACTGCCACAATATGAGGTTTTTCAAGTCATAGGCGGGCATTCTACCCTTGTGCTAGGTTTAATATAAAGGAAAAATAGTAAGCAAACATGTTATCTTTACAATGCCTATAACGGTACCACCAGCATTCAGCAACCACTATAATGGTGGTGGTGGCACAACTACAACAGTTTAATAATACCGTGATAGGTGGTACCAGTAGTGGTAGTGGTATCATGATAGATAGGTGGATCAACCAGGGAGGTACTACCGCTGCACACAATCCACAGTGATGCGACTTTGGTTTGTGAGTGTTTCGGTTGGAGACGTGTGGTTTTCAGAAACACTTTCTTCTTACCATTTTACTCTTTAAGAGTAATAGGGTTTCAGTCCCGTTTAAGTTAGATGTGGATACCATATCAGGTGGCCTACATGCCAGCTTGCAACTCTTCAAATATTAAAAAAAAAAAAAAAAAAATCAACAACGCTGGCCAATTGCATGTTAGTTGACTTCACAAATCATTGTGAAATCTCCAGCATATATAGGTTTTGTCACAAAATTTCTCTTAACCTAAAGCAAGTGGTTAAAATCAGTAAATCTTACCTGCATAACCTGCAAGCACAGCATGGTGTGCTCGGGGTCCTGGCTGTCAGTGGCCGCTCGCACCAAGTCCTGGATGCACTCTGCTGGCCAAAGCGCAGCATGCTCGGCTAACTTCTTCAGACCCAACAGGGCCGCGCGCCGGACCGCCGAGCGGGCATCGTTCATTGCTATGCTTAAAAGAAGTTCCACCTGGAATTAAAGCATGACAAATGAAGCTGTGTGGCGACTCCACTTAGTTCAATTTAGCTTATCTTTGCTCTGACTTAGCTTTAGCGTTATAATTTGCCGAGAAGCAATTCTTGTTTTTCGAATGCCGGGTATGCTTACAAGCGACCGCCTCAGCTCCCAGGAGAAGTAACGCATCTACGTACGACTTCACATAGAATAGTCCTGTTTAAAGTTACATGTACCCTTAACATAAATGACCACTCAACATCTAAGTGTCTATATGCTCATTTGATACTCTTCTCCCATATAAAAAAAACTTTCTAGGAGACACCTATGATCAACAGTGAACTTTTAAGGACTTATGGATATTAATTTGTCTGTGTTATCACACTCTTCAAACCAATAGTTTGACATTGCCGCTGGGTGGAAATCGTTGGCGGTCGTGAATGTATAGGCAAATGTCAAAAGCTTCTGCCACATTTAAAGAAGTAATCCATGTAATCATTATTAATAAAATTATATTACATAAATAATTGCAAAGATGGTAACATTATTGTACCTGATCAGGAACATGAACCACTGTGTCCGCAGCGATCGCCGTGAGGGCGGTGATAGCGGCGCGGACGGAACTCGAGGACGGGAATCGCTCCAGGAGGGACCGGAGCAATTTCAGGACGCCTTCAGCTCGAACAGCTGGTTAATGGAATATCAGCTGTTATCATTAGCAAGAATGAATATCCTATATGTGCTTTTTTAATGTGAGAAGAGTAACTAATGACAGAGCAGGCCACGCGATGTTAAGTGGTCACTGCAGCCCATGGACACCCACATGTAACCTTAAACAGGACTAAAAGTCGTACTCAGATGCGTCAATATTCCTGAGGACTAAGATGGTCGCCTCCCTGTAAGTGTACTTGGCAACTATTCTTCTCCGTCCAAAACATACTTTATCTATGGGGTTATAGCTCCATAGATAAAGTGTATTTTTAACATTTATCAAACCATTAAACTTCTGTTATAAGGCAGAAATAAATGTCCTACCACCAATTGAATGATCCAGATAAATTGTCAATTTTAATATGACTTAAAAGTGAAGAAGCGAGGGCACAAAAACATATCAAGCATTAGCAACTTTTGCAGCAAGAATAATAGGATGTTCAATTTTTTTCTTAACTTATCTATCAACAATAGGGCTGGCTTTGTGCTCTCTAAAGCTTAAAATTTTGGGCTGACTATGTCTTAAATGTCAATAATATTTGTAATTACTTTAATAAACTTATCAGGCTCTTATATTAAATTAAATGTAAGTTTTGCGATCACCTCCACCATGCACTGTCCTGAGGGCGCGAACTAGTTTTGATCTGCGCTCAGCTCCAGTGCTCTCACATTCTACCATATCCGAGAGCTTGTTGCACATTGCCACTGCAAAAGTACTGTAAAAAATAAATCTTGGTGAAGAGTTTCTTTGAGTGTATTATTTAATTGCTCAATATATACATTCATGTCAAAAATATTTTCACATCTACAATACTATCATTTGACACTACTAGGAACAGAACCCAGGATACTACTACAGTGGTGACTACTAAGTTATTTAATTGAATTTCTAGTATAAACGATATTTATATTGGATACCTAGTCGGGCTATCCTGATTTTTTTTTTATTCTTTGAAAAGTAGCGAATAAGCATGTAGGTTACCTGATGTCACTGTTAACTTGTCACTACAGCTCATGGACATCCATATATAACTCAAACAAAACTGAGGTTTTGCGTGAAGTTATATGTAGATGCGTTACTATTCCTGAGGACTATGATGGTCATCTTGCTGAACATGTGCCTGGTAATCACAGCTGTCCAGCCGAAACACACAAACTGCTTCACAGCAGATTATGAGGGCTGCAGCATGAATGAATTTTAAAAGTGACTTAAAATGCTCACAAGAACTGTAATCATAAGCATTATTAAACATAAATATGTGTTTCCAAAGAATGTCCTGCCAACAAACATCTAAGTGAACATGAAGCTCAGTGTAAAATCTTATATTAATGTTGTATCGAAGTATAGTGCGAGAGTGATAAGATCCCGTCTTACCAATGAGTATGTTGGACTCAAAGTTATATACTTACTTAGAATGAGCAGCAAATCTTGTGGTGGCATAGATGGCAGCATCAACCTCAACATTATCATGGCTGTCTAGCCCCCTGCGGATAGCGTGGTGGACATTTTGCCTCTCCGGTATAATTCCTGCGACCGCACCCAATGTCCTCAAAGCCAATGCCCTTGCAACTGGATCGTTTGAATGCAAAACACTGAACACTCTTCTCAAAAACTCATCTACATTCAAAATCTTGTCCAGATGCTTCTCGCTTTGCTGACAAACTCGTAGCACCCAGAGGCGCAAGAAGTTGTTCCCCATGCGAAAAATATCGGCCAGTTTTAGAAAAGACGAGTTGATCAATATTGGGAATGGGTATTTTTCGAACAAGCGTGGAAAGCGTACGATCGCCTCGCACTGCTCGCCAACTTTTCCCGATCGTAGACCTTAAAATAAGTTTACATAAATTGATAGTAAAAGTATATTATAGTATTCCGTTGACTAATCTGGAACGTCTCTACGTACGTATATGCTTTAGTTGCTAACTTAAAAAAATACAGTAGCGCAACAATACTTGTTGTATTCAGAAATAAGTGTGGTTGTTGTACCGCCGCAGTTGAATGAAGAAAATTAAAATGTGGCACGAAAGATTGCATTATCTTACCTTTGTCCAACTCAGTAAGAGCTGAGTTAGCATCTTGCTCCGGTTCTCCTGAGTTATCGTTAAATGTATTCATTCTTACTCCGATCATAGCTTTTTCAATCCCTTTTCAACTAATATTTGAGTTCAGATATAACAAAAATAAACGCCGCATTCACTAGAGAATGTCAAAATCTGACATTGGTCACTGACTGTCAGTAACTGACAACAATGATTACGTTCATAATTATTTTCTTATGAATTACGAAATTATCTTTACTGATACCAACATCAATGTTTTACATAATATTTAAGTTTTTACGTTCTCTAATTAGATAATTATTCAAATATATAAAAAAGGACACATTACCTATGTATATAGTTATAGCTGAATTAGCGCCATCTGCAAAACCACGCTAGCTTCAAATAGTTCAAATTGTAGTTACAGTTTGTCAATAGAGGGCCTTGTCTGCCTTGTTTGATTGACTAGTTTGAGTTTTAAATTCGTTTCATGCAATTGACCAACGTGAGACCAACCAAAGGCATCAACGCATCACAGATTATAATATCTTTGATATGACTGACTTCAGGATTTACAAATATAGTATACTTATTTAATGATTAATAATAAGAGCTAATTTAAGCTTTGCATTTTAATAAAAAAAAAGAACTTTGTTCTTTGACTGTAGGATACGTGATCAAAAATTGCTTTGAAGAAGTACTGCAGTGTGGTGCAAAAAGGGAGTAGGCCGTATGACTATAGGTAACAGCCACTATTTTAATTTATATAAATATATAGATATATTTTCGTTGGGTCACTATTACTACTAACTACTTTCGTTCGGTTCGTTTCCTACTCAAGATTTTCCTACTCAAGTTACTAATATAATTATTCCATGGTAGTTGAACTATAGTTCGTCCGGGGAGGTAACACCGCCATCCTCATAAATCGCCATAAAGCGATTTTAATGTTTCGGTTAGAGTGGTGTGGATGCCGGGTACATTTACAGCGAGGTGACCATATTAGTCCTTATACATGCAAGAACTACTGCAAATAGGACTTTAGTCTTGTTTGAGATTAGATGTAGACGTCCATGGGCTGCAGTGACCACTTTACGTTAGTTGGTCTGCACACTCGTTTTTTACTTTTCTCGCATAAAAAAATAAACCGGTGGTAGGTACTTACCATGGTTTAACAGATACCTACTTATCTGTATAAGTACCTCGGTATATGGGTATCTATGGGTACCTACCTTATACTAAATGTCATCTTGCTTCGTTCAAACGTCTTATAGGTAAGTATATCAACAAAATGACCTGAGAATTACTTTATCGCAAAGTAATGGCTAAGCACTTCAATACTCTGCCTTTTTATTCTATATGGAAGTAGCAGACGATGCAAGTGCGATTTACCTGATTAAGTGGTCTCTGCCACGCATGGGCATCTGTAAAGAATGGGAGTTCTACATGAGATTGATCAAAGATGCGTCTTTTAGTCTGCTACGCTTAAAGACTAAATTTTAATGCATCGTGTGTGAAGGAAAGTGTCTTTTCTTTACCACTTTCCTTCTTTTAACCAGAATACAAATTGGTGGCAGTAGTGCCTTTGGATTTGAACGAAGTTCTACTACCCTAAAATTGAGCAATATGATTTCGGGTATGCTTACGGATTCAATAGGGCGCTGCAATACAGATCATTATGTAATGGTGCGTAATTGCGATCTGTGCTATTGTATCTGTGTACACAGTTTCTAATTAATATTGATAGATATATTACACACTGTATTTATCTATGGCACATGGTATCTGAATTGTTAGGTTCTTATGATTAGACATTCGTCATAATTGCATAGATAATATATCTATTACAAATCTTACGTGTCCACCATTGTTGCTTGTTCGTAGACTTTACACACCTTTGAAACCTTTATAGTGAACTCTCTCGCGATGTTTTCCTTCACTGTTAAAGCAATTGATAATTTCTAATATGTACATCATTTCGAAAATGGTATGAGCTGCATGCGTGATGCGATTTGGGATTCCCAAAATGAGAAGTCAAAGCAAATCACTGCTTATTATTTGGTGTCTATTATAAATTTTCATTATAAATCCTCAAATAGAATCTCTCCCGTGCCTTGCTACTCAAAACCAGTCTGTTGCTACCAGTCTCGAGTCTCAAAGGCGGTAATTACAGCCGGTAACTGTACCCGCTATTGCGAAAATTACCTACGACACTCACCCTAATCTGGAGTGTTTTTGAATTAATTAGATTTTACGTTCAATCTAACTGCCGTGCTCGGACATGGTTTTATATAAAATTAAGTAATTTATATCGGTATTCACAAGTTTTTAATATATTATAGATTCATTTAGATACACCTATCTAGCATTCAAAGCATTGGAATGATCGAGAGAATTTTTAAAGTGATTTGGCGCGTTAGGTATAGCTTAGTTATATTTTATGTGTGGCGTCGTCACTATGATATTTTATTGTCGGTTTATGATACTTTGAATAGGAAGTAGTGACTTAAAGAAAATTAATTACGCACTTCAAATAAATTACACAATCTGTTTAATCAAAGATCACTTATGGCAAATATAGGTAATTAACAAATAAAATTAATTAATAAAATTACTTATTTTTACGACAAACAAATCGAAAGTAATTCGGCAGAATAATGTCTATACCGAACGAAATTTGCGCCTAGGTGCCTAACGCTGAGCGTGCGGTTTTTTTTTTTTTTTCGAAATGTGTAGTTGTTGTTGGTCCTAGCGGCTTCGACGGCTTCACCGAGTTTGGTGGCGAACCTGGAAGGGCCAAGCCGGGACACAAGACTATAGTCATGAGCCCGCGCTGCTTCCGTCTTCTTTTATATAGTCGGTTATTGATGTATCCTACCTTTTTTGCTAATATCATATCAGATAGGTGGTAGAACTATAGATCATCCGGGGAAGTGCCACCGCCGTGCTCATAATTCTCCGTGAAACAGTTTTTATGTATCGGTTGGAGTGGTACAGTTGCCGAGCATACTTACAAAGAGGCGATCTTAGTCCTCAGAAGTAGTAACGCACCAACATACGACCTTAAATAGGACGTCAGTCCTGTTTGAGGTTAAATGTGGATGTCCATGGGCTGCAATAATCCCAAGATCGGGTAGCCTGCACACTCGCTTGCCACTCTTTTCACGTAGAAAAATGTACAATGTGTTATTGTCGTCAGGTAACTAAGGTTAAATAGCTCTTAAGGGAAGAATTTTTATAAATGTTTTTAATGTTCATTTATATAACGAACTCTAGTTCTAGACCAAACCGCTCAAGCGGTGCGTTATCTCTTATTAAGTCGAGTTATTCTCTTTCTAATCTGTATGTACCTGTTTAAGATGTACCTACGTGATGACATTATAACGCGCCTTAATGCTGTCTCAGGTCACAAAGACTTGTAATTACAGGCAACGAGTAACGAAAGGCTTGTATGCCGCCATTATGGCGATCAATTTGGATGATCGTTCGATACTGGGGTTGTTTCTTCATACCCGCTTGATTTAAATAATATAGCTCCGGATTTACAAAACTATTTTGTGTTGTATACAAATTTACTAGTAAACAATTAGGTATATTAAAATATTGTGATTAAGTTATCTTTGGTTACTAATTTTATTTTATCCATTTTGCCGTGTTCTCTTGTGGAAGGATTATTAATTTTCTGATTATGTTATTCTTGTTACCTCTACTTTACTTAGCCGTTTAATTATATTTGGAACCCGCTCGCAACCGCGCTTGGCGCAGCGGTAACCATACCAATCGAAAACGTAGATGGGTCGGTTCGAATCCCGGTCAGTTAGACATCCAAATGACCTAGGTGTTTGTGTACTCGCCTTTGTATATGTCTATGGCGCCCATGATACAAACAATTATAGTGTGTGTAGCTGTGTGTGTAGAAACCGTTATTTATTATTTATTTGTTTATAAATTAATGATTTAATTTTTGTACATATCACAAGGGATTTTTTTTTTCGAAAGTTACTTAATCATACGTGTTTATGTATTAAATGATTAGAAGAAGACGTTAGCCGTGGATTTTATTTTATTTGTTATTACCGTAACGATATTGCGTTAATTAACTTGTGTCGCATAGTCTTGTATATACAGCCACCTGGGTAATATCGTATGTCGCCATAATTGGGAACAATTGGTCGATTCTAGGTTTGTCTGATAAGACTGATTCGCAGCAATGTATAACAGGAAATATCCTTGTTAACTGATGTTGATAGAACTAAAGTTCGCCTGAGGAAGTACCATCGCCGCCCTTATAATCTGGCGTGATGCAGTTTTTGTCTCAGAAAGTCGACCATCTCAGACTCAGAAGTAGTGACGTGTCTACGTACGACCTGAGATAGAATTTCAGTCCTGTTTGAGGTTAAATATTAGTGTTCATATGCTGCAGTGACCACTTAACATCACGAGACCTGCATTATCGTTTGCTAATATTCAAACATTAAAAAAGGCAACTATAATTTATGGTTATGGTCTTATTATGAGACGGGAGTAGTAAATGAGTTTTTTGTAGTATAATAGAAAGCCGTAGTAGGTAGGTATAAGATTTCTCACCTAAACATCGTTTTGAAATAAATCTTTCCACATTGAAATTGATTTTGTTTTTAGCAATAAAGTAGGTAGTTAAAGTAGCTGATTGAATGACATTTAGCTCGGATTAGTACACACCTATTTAAAATCAGGACCTTAGAATAAAAATAATAAAAAATAGATTTACACGATTCCTTACCTCGAGGTACACAGTATATACAATATAATAAGTAATTAAGGGTAATCGCCAAACTCGTGAGAAAATGGACATAAGAAAGAATTTTAACGACAACTTAGATATTGTGCAAGATAAACGAGCATTTGTAATGAATTTCTTTCGTCATTAAAATATAATCTGTTCTGTTGTTAATCTGTATATCTTAAGCTCTTCCGGATTTGAACAAAGTGATGTTGTGACTACATTCTACTTTATTCTATTGTGCGAAATACGCAAGTAATCGATGCCGGACATGGCTAGAAGTAAGCCTCATTTCAATACAGCAGTCTAGTTTTTGACAAAGAAAGTTTCGGAGAAATATAGCCACTCACGCGCCCAAAATACTGTCACAATCGTATGGCATTGGACATAGAGTCTAGAATAGAATACTGGTTTAGCACAGATTATAAATTTGTCACACGCATTGCTCCCGGTTTTCTTTTTAAACACAATGCCTCATTCAGCCGGAGTGAATGATTGTTCAGCGGATTAAAAGTTATTATCTGTATTCACGTTTCCTTTGCAAAAGGATTAGTGTGCTAATGAGGATAACATTCGTGCAGGAACGTCGTGAGTCAGTACTGAGACACGTTGAACAAAAAATTGGTTTGCGTATATTAAATATTTAAATAATATTAACGTACCTATTGTTTTGGCAAATTATGATATACATATACATTATATTTGGCATCTGTACCTATATGAGATATGTACTGAATCCTATTAGACCTTTTTGTTTTTTATAGCAGGTAAACTATTTAAAACTGCACAGACCAAAGTGTGTACCACATTTTGGTCTGTTCTTCACTTTCTTAAACATATTAAGCTTGTATTATTGTATCATTATGACAAAAATAAATATGTTGGGAAAAGTAAACAATAAATAAGAATAATAATAGACGCGTTTCACACTTAGTGTATCATCGCATGTGAGAGGCAACAAATATTTGTCAAAAGCAATCATCGAGCCGATTTGCCACTAATCCCGATTCGCGGAGACAGCTCGATATAAAAACACAGTATAGGGTTGTCACGAAATGAATCTAATATTTAAAAAACAATAAAGGAAAAATATTTCAAATAAAAAAATATATAATTTGCT
>DWKL01004477.1:0-10562 GCA_018249415.1 Phareas burnsi
GTTCCTAATGATGTTATAGTTAGCGATCTTGGGATCCCTAACGCTAGGTTTCAGGAAGGTTTCCTGCACTAAGAATAAATCTATCTGGTAGGTCACGAGAAAGTCACTAACGAGATCAATCTGGGGTCGCAAGCTATTGGCGTTAAAGGACGCAATAGCGAGAGAGCGGGGTTTTACCCTACCTATTGTGTGTTCCCTAATAGGTGTACCGACACGCGAGCTTGCCCCCTGTAAGTTATAGCGTAAGCCCTAATACCTCCTGTAGTGCTGTCTCTTTCTGTGTTCTCTATCTGTTCTTGTGGATAAGGGGCAACTTATTCATATCCAGAAAATGGACGGCGCCGTCTCCCTATGTTATAACAACATTCAACGGTCACAAACATGCACGGTCGAACGCGATTACTAAAATAATAATAAATTTTGGTCCAGAAGTACGGAGTTCGATTTAGGTTAACGTTGTCGGAAGTTGTATGGTCACCATAGACCGTAAACTACTAGAGAATGCCAGTAAGCATTATGTTCGTCCTTTGTAACCCTTAGTTTAAAGTGTTACAAAAACAATAAATAAATAAGAGCGCATGACAATCATGATAAGTGTTACGATAGAAAAGATGATTTGACTTGACTTAGTGAAGGGGCGGATGCTGAAGAGGCAGGTAGTTTCGCTGTTGAGTAGTGGAGATGATGGCAGTGCGCAAATGGGAAAGTGTGTAAAAGTGAAGAGAGCTGGCGATGAAGGGATGATAAATGTACCGGCTAAATCCTTCCAGTCTCGCCACCAAGCTCGGTGAAGCTGCAAAGGCTAGAGCCAACTGCAACCACACATTTCGAAAAAAAGTTGAATGGCTGTTTTCGTTGTAAATGTGTTACAATGATGTATTAACTTTAAGAGGGCGTTGGTCAAAACTCTAGCGAGACTATAAGAAGACTGTCGAATCAACTAATCCTTTTATATTAACGGAGTAGATGATCGTTACAATATCGAACGCGCATATATTCATAATTATAGGCAACCACCCTTAGTATTTGTTAAGGTACCTATTTACAGCTTGACATCTTAATATGAGGTGTCAGCCAATAATATACGTTGCTAACATATAGTTAATTAAAATAATTTCAATAGTGTACAGTACTTTTCTTAACTTCCGTAACGTACGCTACTTTAGAGCGTCCTACAGTGTGAATGGTCCTCGGTCGTTCCTTAATTCCATGTTTTCTATCTTGCATTATGAATGCGCAATAAGCTATCTCTCTTTAACGAACGTATTTAATGTTACCAGCTTGTTTCTTTAAAGAAATGGGTTTTAAAACCCATCTAAATAAACCATAGAGTAAATTGTATGAATTATGCATACTTTACCTTTATTAACAAATTTAATTTAACACATTATTCAAGTTTGATTAGTTAAACACCATTTTGTCTCTTTGTAGCTACTTCGTAAATGACGTTGATAGAGAAAGACAAAACATTAAACATTATTAAGATGTTTTGGTCCTGTATGCTGTATGACCACCTAATGTTAAGTGGTCATACAGACTTGGACACCCACATCTAACCAGGAACAGGATTGAAGTCCTATTAGGCAATACCTAGATCGTCACTACTACTGAGGACTAAAATGGTCGCCTCTTTGTAAGTGTACCCAACCACACCTTACTTATATAGCCTCAACGTAGGTCTGTGTCTTGGACATACTCAAAAACAGGTACAAAATGACCCACCCAGACCCAGTGTAGCAATCTAAATTCAACTTTTTAAATGCCAGTCTAGCCGGGAATCGAACCCGACGTCCTTTGTCAATCCGTTAATTACCGTTCGTGTAGTGTTTGTGCTGCAACTCTTTATGTCCCACAGTTGGGGACGAGCCTCTTCTGACAACTGGATAAGACCAGAGGCATACTCTATCACATTTTTCCAGCGCGGAGTGGTGGAGAAACGGGAAAATGGCCGACTGTGTCCGATGTTTTCAGCACGGCGATGGTACCTCCCCTGTCGCACTACAGTTCTACCACCTATCACCTGATCGCGCTCAATATTGCTTGTAGTTCAGTTACAATTTACGCCAGCAGCGGGGCCATGCGCTTCGAAAGTGTTTAAATAAAACCAATACTTAATACATTTCAACGATTTTTATTTATACAAAACATATAACATATTATGACATTTATTATTTGTAGTTCACGTTAACCATTCATCTCTGAAGCTTGCTTTATACAAGCAAGCGAACTACATCTTAGGTCTGGTATTATAAAAATGGATATTAGAACAACTGCCGCTTCAACCCTTTTTATGTCCTATTACTGGGCACGGGTCTCCCGACACAATTGGACAGGGCTTAGAGCATACTCCACCACGCTGTTTCCATGCGGATTAGTCGAGATACAGGTTAATGGCCAAACCCGTGTCGAATGTTTTCAAACCGTCCCACGGCCTCCGACAAGGTTTAACGACTGCTATCTAATGATAATAATCAGGACCGACAGCTTTACGTGCCCTCTGAAGCACGGAACCGTGCGTAAAATTTAGCCACTAGCGGTCACCCATCCAGCTGCCGACTGCGCTCGATGTTGCTTAACTTCGTTGATCGACTACGATCTACGCAAGCAGCGGGGCGCCGTGTGCTTCAACCTGCCGCGTCCTAATCCAAACTTCCTATATTCGATTTAACTTTTTAAATTCTATAACTTACGCATTTTTAGAGTACATCTTTTAAGAAATTCTTCCCTGGGGAGCTTCGCGTGTAATATAATGGACGCTTTAGTGCTACAATACATACATTTTCAGAGTACACCCAACCATATAAACCCAATTGTCCCATAATGGGTAATAGCGACTGACTCAAAAACCCAAAGACCTCTAAAAGTGATTTAGATCCGCATTCTTATTGGGAATTACGACTGATTTGATACTTTCCGTGGAGTGTGGAGGTCCTCCAGTTAATGATTGACTTACCCTTTTAAACTAATGAAGTAGATATTCGTCACAATACTAAACGAGGTATATTCATAACTATACGGAACTACCCTCATTACTTGTTAGATACCCTCTTACTACTCAACATTTTACCCTAAGTGTCAGCCGATAATATTCGTCGCTGATACTTCGAGCGGTGTGTCACTTAGCCTGATTGCAATCAAATTTACATTTGGCGTTGATGACGTCATATTTATGAATCCTAACATAACGTTATCAAGAGAAGAGAGAAACTCTCATATTAAAAGAATATTTGGTATATACCTTTCTTTAACATACTTCCATTACTTTGCTTATTGACATTGGAATATGGAACAGATAACGCTTAATAGATTAAATATAGTTACTTATAAACTACGATACTAAAAAAAGTATTCACTGATATTTTTGAAGTTATACTTCTTATGGTGCGTTTGGGGAAAATTATGAGAATGAATTATTACAATGCGCGCGCACTCCGACATCTAAACTCGACACCATGAAGTTGGGTAATAAATGTCGCAAGTTTTTATATTTTTATAAACTTTTTAAGTCCTTTTTCTAGATTTTAAGTTATCTATCGGTATATATGTATTATTTTAATTTGTTTGCATTATAAATTTTCATTATTTAAGTTGTTTAAAAATGTGTGAATAATCGTTACTTCAATGAAATTATGCCTTTTTAAGTTATACCTCTCTCACACCTTTATCAATTGTACTCAATGTCTTTATTTCATTATTTTATCTTTTTCTTACAAACATAGAGTATTGGCACGCGGAATTAAATTTTTAGAGTTATTTTTGTTTTGTTACGACAAAGAAGTATTACATCTTACTTTTTTTTGTGTTTGAAGAGTAGCAAACGAGCGTGCAGGCCATTTGATATTAAGAGACTACTGTAGCCCGTGGAGTAATCTATCCTCAAACAAAACTAATCTGGGGTCGTACGTAGACCCGTCACTACCGAGGACTAAGTTGGTCGCCTCGTTGTAAGTGTACCCTTCAACCGCATCTCCAACCGAAACATAGAAACCACTTAAGTCAACAGCTGTAGTAACGCATCTACCTACGACCTCAGACAGAAATTGTCCGTGGGTTGTAGGGACCACTTAATATCAAGTCACCTACACGCAGGTTTGCTAATCTATAAATAAATAAAAAACTTTGAATAAGCAGAAGAGTGTCTCCTTGATTCGAACTCCGGACACCCAAAATCAGAGGCTGACATTTTACCACCGCTATTCTCTCACAGGATATCAATAAAATTTTGATTATTCAAACCAATATCACAAATCCTTCAGCTCATCGAAACAGGTCTGTGTTTCAGTGGAACTAAAACTTAGTAACACGTCAGTCATATTGTGCTTAAGATCCGCGGTCTGAGTCTCCGTCGATGTAAAGTTTCCGGGGCTAGACGTAACGTTGTCCACAAACCTATTCGATCTTGGCGAATCGTACAAACAGAAGCAGGTCTGAGTGCCCTTGAGACTTAGGTCTGGCGACTGGGTCTCCGATGTGATAGTTTCCTTATGGGACCGACTTAGTCCGAACTCCAAAGGAAACGTTTGGGTTTGAATGTCCGATAGCGACACGGTTTCCGAGCAGAAAATGGAGTCTTCCTCCGATTTCAAGGAGAGCAAATCTTCGAAGACTGTCTGGGTGGAGATTTCATCTCGCTTCGTAATATCGCTCCTGTCTGACCAAGACGAAAGGGTCACGTCGTTCTTTATGTTCGCCAAAGTTTGCGTCGCGAACGATCGTTTTGGACTGTCGCATATATAATCGAATTTGTCCTCCACTGCTCCTGTTCCTCGACTCTTTTGTACTTTCTTCGCCTCGGAAACCATTTTTGCCTTGCGTTTCTCTGCTCTCCGTTCCTCCTTATACTGCTTGTGGAGTAACGGATGCTTCCTCATCAAATGGACCAAGAGGCGCTCGTTAGTCTGGAACTGACGGTGGCAATCTCGACATTCGTACATATGGCAACACGACTTCAAATGCCGGTTGTAGTCGGCCATCGTCGAAAAGTTCAATTCGCAAACCGCACACGTTTGCTTGTCTTTGTGTACCTTGTTGTAATGCTGGTTAAGCTGTTTCCGTCCTATAAAAAACTTGTTCGCCCCCGACTCGATATGATACGGACATGCGTCCACATGGCAATAGTACTGTAAATTGACAACGAATTTTGCATCCACGAGGTGCGTTTTTAACATGTGCTGAAACAAATCGGGCTTTTTCATGAACGTTTGGCATTTGTACGGGCAAGGCAAGTGTATCTTGGCGACGGGATCCGGAGCTATGATCATAACTAGTAGATGCTCCTCGAATAATAAGCAAGATACGTTAGGTTCGCTTCTGCCTTCGATCGCTTCTTCTGCATCTTTCTCCTTCTTCTGCAAAAAGTAAGTATCTAATAATCCGCCGCCCACAAATAAAGCAGTGAAGCAGTTTTTGTGTTTCGGTTGAATAGATGCGGTTAGCGAAGATACAACGAGGCGATTATCTTAGTTCTCTTTTGTCTGATGTCGTACATAGATGCGTTACAACCCCTGATGACTAAGCTGGTCGCTCGCTCGTAAATGCCTTCGACAACCGCACCTTCGATAGGTGGTTAGGTTAGGCTATTAAGGTGAAGTACCATCGCCGTCCTCACAATCCGCCGTGAAGTAGTTTTTGTGTTTCGGTTGGAAAGGTGCGGTTGCCGGGTATACTTACACTTATAAGCGAGGTGACTATCTTAGTCCTAAAGATTAGTGACGCATCTATGTACGACTTCAGATTAAACTTCAATTTGTTTGAGTTTAGATGTGGGTGTCCATGGACTGCAGTGCCCACTTAACATCAGGTGGACTGCACGCACGTTTGCTATTTTTCGAAATTTAAAAAAAAGCCTCTCCACGAATTGCGCCACAGTGAGTTATAAGATCTTAACACCGCAGAACTCATAATTCAAACCGACCTCCCCTCCAGAATTAGACCTCGTCTGTCGAACTATAGTTCTACCACTCGTAAACCTACCGTCAGATGAACTACATGGGCGTTTGCTGCTTTCGTATTTAAAAAAAAATGCAATCGTCGTGTTTCCTGTTTCATCATGGGAGGGGTGTGATTGTCAGGTACACTTATAGCGTGGGAGCCATCTTAATACTCAATAGTATAGTATAGTAGTAACGCATCTGTGTATGGCCTCACATAGGATATAAGCCTCATTTGAGATAAGATGTGGGTGTCCATGCGTTGCAGTGACCACATAACTTGCTACTTAACAAACATAAGAAAATATATATATCTTATTTAGATTATTGACTAACTTACTTTTGCCGTGTTTCTGAGATAGTCATCAGATTTCTGGCAGAGGGCTATCCATTGTTGGGATTTTACGAGCATTTCCTCACAACTCGTACATAGCAGTTGTGAAATGACATCGCAATGATTTATCTGAAAGTAAATTAAACCGTAGTAAAGGCTAAAGAAGGCGAAGCGTGCGCCGCCCCGCGGCTTGCGTGGATCGTAACTGATCAACGAAGTAAAGCAACGTCGGACGCGGGCGGAGGAGGACTGCTAATGGCTAAATTTCACGCGCGCGTCCGTGCTTCTCACGGCACGTAAAGCCGTCGGTACCGGTTGTTATCATTAGATAGCAGTCGTTAAACTGGAGGCCGCGTCGATGGTTTGAAAACATTCGACGTGAGTTGGCCACTAATCCATATGTCCACCAATCCCCATTGAAGCAGTGTGGTGGAGTATGATCTAGGCCTTCTCCAATTGTGGGAAGATACCCATGCCCAGCAATGGGACATTAAAAGGGTTGGAGTCGAAGTCTAAAGATGGTGATAGCCTTGTAGTAAGATTCTAACCTCTCAATCCATAGAACCAGGATTCAAATCAACTCAAAATATTTTTATTCAATGTAATTTCTTTACAGGATTCTTTTGTACATACAAACAAACTACCACCGCCTTGCAAAGTATCTCGTTTATAGAGAAGAAGCGATGAAAGAAACTCCATAACACACAACTTTTCTATTAGAAATTGAGCTTTTTGTATGTACATAAATAAATAAAAATAACTTACATTAATGCAGCAAGTGGAGCTAAAGCTATGTCAGAACACACTTTCTTATAGTCTATATAATTATTTATTTCAAAAAGTGAACTTTCATATCCCACTTGCAGAAGATATTGGAAGTTATGTGCACATTATAATTTTTATATCCCAAACATGTTGAAGATTCAGGGTACGAACCAGGCATGTATTTTTTTTCGAATCTACTTGTGTAATCAAATTAATTAAAGTATGCATTAGGTATAAAGGAAAATTTGGTGAGGAAACCTTCGCCCTTGAGAGTTCTTCATAATAGTTCTTAGAGGTATGTAAAGTCTACCAACTTGCACTTGGCCAGGGAGGTGAACTATGGCCCAATTCTTGTCTTTCTAAGAGATGTTGATAATGAAAAGCTGTATGTAATTAGCTTGTTAATTCATCAATTCTTAGTGCTGGGGACGGGTCTCCTCTCAGAATGAGAAGGGTTAGGTCATAGTCCACCCCCACTGGTCATGTACGGATTGGTAGACTTCACACACTTTCGAGAAGTTTACAAAGAATTCTCAGAAGCAAGTGATAATTTATTTCTAATACGCGATATTATTATGTATCATCTATCTGAACCTCTTATAATAAGTAACAATATTACTAATACTAATATAAAATATACAAACCAAAAAAAATTACCTTAATATTTGTAATTCTTGAGAAATCATATAAAAGCCCCCATTCCGTCATATTTTTCATTTCTCCAGACGAAACTAAACAGCCGCGACACAGCTCAGAGAGCTGGGACGTATATGATTTCGATATGTCCATTATTCATAATCAAATATTCGCAAAATCTTAAAAAGATTACCAACAAAAATATTATTGACTTATTGTCATTAACTGTCATTGATAACAATGACACTGACAAATTAATATGTCAATTAAAGTGTTGCTTAAAAATTTGTTATAAAGATAAGTTCTTTTTCGCAGCCAAATAAGTTAATATTTTTATTAAAGTAACCAAATTTATAATAGCTAGTGTTACTGTCAAAAAAAACAGTATTATGTGAAATTTTACAAATTTTTGATTAACTTTAAATCTAAACGATCGACGACGACTATCATCCCGATTTTGATTACAATTTCATTTCAAACATAGAAGTCCAAATTCTGTCATTTTGACAATTGTTTTGGCTCAGCTAAATTTATAAGAGTGTAATTTTCTCATGTACGATAAATTCCCTTTAATTCTTACAAATTTCCTAAAGAAACAGTTTAAAGAACTAAAAAAGCCGGTACCATCATAAGCTCCGAAGTTAGTTTATTGTTATTCGAGTCAGCTCGCACGAATTTCACACCGGTGGCCATATTGGCTTACTCTAACCACGAAAGCAAGGCATCCGAGTTGAACCGAAGCCTGTGTAGTGTATAGGTTATAGTGTGAATTCGCCAGTTTATCGTGCAACGAAACAGTTTATCATCAACACGAAACCGTGGAATGATAGATCATTGAATTAAACGCACACGGAGTGCGTGAGAACGTAAGTATTTGGAGCTATTTACGTGTTACGTAGCTAGTCGAAACACGTGTACATATTTCTAGTTTTAAATTGAATCGTTTGCCTCCGAACAGGCTAATTCTAGACTTTGCACTCTATCCTGTATGTTTTGTCATCTATTAATAGTCCAGGGAAGTGAATAAAAAAAAATGTATTTTGTTTTGAGGTATCTAGGCGATCTATAATTAGCCAGCTATGTACTATTCGTCACTTTTTTCTCTAAACTGTGCTACAATATGTTTATATTTGTAAACACACGTCTTTCACAGTCGTTTTCATTTTAAACATTAGAAAGTTAGAGATATACGTATGCAATTTGCGACACAAGTTTGTCGATTGCATTGAATAACTAGCCGTTACTCGCATCTTCGTCCGCGTAATATAGCTTACATTTCTTAAATTATACACCGAAATCTTCTCAAAGACATGAAGGTGAAAACTAAATTGTAATACATTCTGGATGTAGAAGTAAGTTAACAAACAGAAATGCAAAAAGACTTGAATTTAATACTTTTTAAAGATAATTATTCGTCCTACAACTGGCTGTGAGTTTCTCAAAAAAATATTTTTTTTTATGTGACAAGAGTAGCAAACATGTGTGCAGGCCCCCTGATGTTAAGTGGTCACTGCAGCCCATGGGCACCCACATCTTACCTCAAACATAACTGAAGTCGTATCTAAGATCGTACCGTAGATGCGTCACTACTCCTGAGGACTAAGATGGTAGCCTCGCTGTAAGTGTACTCGGCGACCACACCTCCGACTGAAACACAATAATCACCTCATGGCGGATTATAAGGGCGGCAGTGGCACCTCACTGGACATTCTAACACCTTTTATAATTAATACAGTAACTACTAAAATTATGCTTACTACAAGTACTATATTTTGTATAGAGAATCTAAGGATTCATAGTGTATAAAATGTTGATTTCATATAGATAGAACTCTTAAAAATAATACCAGTTAATGAATGAACATACAAGGGTACTATAACAACACCAGAGAGCAGAATAAGTTTTATTTTGATAAGTCATTATTAAGACAAAATATGCACAAAGTTTTGCTGGGTTTGCTGGACTCTAAGTTACCGTAATGGGTTAAATTTCCATTGCATCAAAGTTATTCTTATTCCAATTCCTTTTCTGCCCATATAGTCAGATTATAGAATTTGCTTCCAAAAATATTCACAAATGCAAAGCTCATTTTTTATTTTTATTTGGAAATATCTCCCAGGGAAAGGTGCTGGGTATTCAGAATAGGTGAGAGAAGCGAATTTGGTGTGCACTTATTACAATACATAAATATTTAGTTATATATTTTTTTTATTTATTTATTGTTAATCCTATTAGTTAATTTTGTTTGTATATAAGAGATAACTTCTAGGCCGATTTTCATTATAATTATGGATATAATATTGATAGGTGGTAGAACTATAGTTCATCCGGGGAACTATCACAGCGGCCTTCATAATCTGCCGTGAAACAGTGTTTGGTGTTTTAATTAGAGAGGTGCGGTTACCGAATATACCTCAAGAGTAGACACATCTACATCTGACCTCAGATAGAACTTTAGTTTTATTTGAAGTTAGATGTGGGTGTCCATGGGCTGCAATGACCACTTAACATCAAGAGACCTGCATTCTCGTTTGCTACCTTTACATATTATAAATAAATATGAATTGTACATATAAGATGTATTACAAATGCATTAAATTAAAAAAAATAAAACCTTGAAATTAATTGTTTATCTTCAATCTGTCAACTTCAAGCACATAATCAAATCTGTGGTCGAACAGTCCTACCGAATAGAGATTGTTGCCGAAGAATTTTAAAATATCAGATTGAATGAGTTTTAATTTGGCTATTTTGGTAAGTCTGTCAAGAGATTTCTTTTTTTTTTGTGTAATAATGTCATGATTATAGGGGTATATATACTAAAATGATACTACAAGTCTGGAGTATGAAGCAAAAACTGATTTATTTTCTAAATACCCACTACATAATTATTAATC
>DWKL01004478.1:0-10561 GCA_018249415.1 Phareas burnsi
AACATTCCTGCGGAGGCGAGCGCACCTCGCGCTATATTCAAATAAGTTCACATGCGACAATGAATAGAAATGTGGTTTTGAACCACCTTACGAATGACTTGATTGCTCGAAGCTCACTTTGCCACAAAGCACTTCACTTTAAAATTTAAAAAAAAATCCGTTCGGTGCGTTCGGAAACCACATTGCTATTATACACTGAATTTGACACTTACGTAAATTTTGGCGGACATTTTGTGGGTCAACTGTCACTGTCACTTGCACTCGCGATTCGGGCGCATGCGCGGAGGGTCCCGCGGCGAATGGCGGCGCCCGCTACGCGCACACTTTATACCCGCCCCCCCAAACTATTATTATATTAATTACGCTTGAGTTTTCACTGGACGGACCCGATCGATCTGGATCTAATGCTTCCTAGTTCGATAATCCTGAATAAGCAAGTTTTATTGGGAGAAAGGAAAAATGTTGTTGTTCCGGAATCCATATTTCAGAAATCAATTTATTGATGACTTATAATTCAGTTTGAACTTCTAAATTACTTTAGACTAGGAACCGCAGACTAAAATTGACTTACGTTCCAGAAGAACTATTCAAACTATTTGCTTTCGTAATTACCACAATCTCTGCCCGCCATGTGACTGACCCTAAATCCTCCATACAAGTAATGACTCCACATATTTTATTACTATGTAGCTCCCTATAAATGCAATATAAGCTAAACGTCTAGACTGTTTACCACGGCTAAAGTATTCCTATGCCATCTGTCTAAGCCATTGTAATGTCATGTTTGAAAATTATCTATATGATAATCTTCAGCACGATTTAGCGAATTAAAAATAGATCTAAAATAATAAAAAAAATAGATTAACACGGCAAAGCTTTTACATTCTAAAATAGAACAAAATATATAACGTTGAGAAAACACGATAGTTCTTTAACCAGATAGCTATCGCAAGGGAGTGGGTAGTGAGTAATGGATGCAGAAGTATATCGAGATCGCGAAGTCACACTACATGTGACAATAAATTTCAATCTACACGAAAGTGCGATGTTGAAAGGGAAGAAAAGAGTAACAGATAAAATGCTTGGCTTAAGATAAAATTGGATTAATGATATACATATCCCATTAATAAAACGGTGATAAGTCTAGTAAGGAGTGATAGCTTATTAGTTAAGACTCCGGCCTCTCATGCTAGGTGTCCGGGGTTCAAAGCCCGCACGCACCTCTGATTTTTCAAAGTTATGTGCTTATTGGAAATTAATTATCATTTGCTTTAACTCTGAAATCTGTACATATGGAAGTTCTCATAGGTGTGTGAAGTCTTCCAGTCTGCACTTGGCCAGCTCGGTGTAATATAACCTAACCCCTCATTCTGAGAGTTGATAATGAAGTAGATATACACTGGATACAAATTAAACGCAATATAAATGGACGAACGCGAAAAATTCCCGGACAATGCAATTTTTGACCTTTGATAACGCACATAGAATCCAATACGGTTAGATACTCCAATAGGCGACAGGGCGATTAAAATAAATAAAGCCATGATTTTAAAATGAAACGATTACACGCTCTTTACATCCCGTTTATATAAGGATATGAGGAAGTAATTAGAAAATTTATATAAGGCATTTTCTTTCAAGGTTCCTACGTTTTCTTGTCAGAAAAATTGTTGTTCCAACAAATAAGGACATACACTGTACCTAATATTAAATAGTTGCAGTCCATGTACATCTGTCGTCGTCACCATCAACACGCTCTTGCTGGACTACTGGGCACGGATGGAGAGGAGTCTCAGATATAGTACGGCTGTGCCACAGTCCGCCACGCCAAGTGCGAATTGTAGGCTTCGACCACAGTAAAGGTTTAAAGAAAACTTTTAGATGTGTGCTCACGATGTTTTTCTTCACCGTTAAAGCGAATGATAATTTCTAATACGCTCATAACTTCAAAAAATCCGAATTGAGCGCGGGATTCGAATCCCAGACTCGTAGTGCGAGACCGGAATCTTACCACTAGGTTATCACTGCTGTCGGACATTTGTAATCAACCCCAAAATAAGAGTTATCTGAAGTCGATCAAACATGTATTGTTGTCTGCTTCCCTTGATGACTGAGTACATTTTGTTTATTATCCGATTCGAAGGACCAATGTTAAATGGCAAAGCCAACGTATATTTACTTATTAACTATTTTATCTTCGGTTTCGTTTACATGTAATTAAAATGCATATATTTTACGTATTTTTTAATAAACTACGACTTTACGAAACAATTTCTAGAAAACGAATAAAAAACAAAAGAAGAACGAATAATTCAAATATGCAAATTTTTCTTAAATACTAAATGGCCAGACCGTATATATATATAACAGTTCCTAATACTAAACACATTTAAATGTGTCTAGCTTATTATATTCTTGTAATAATAAAGATAAATCGAGCCGACAAAGCATCTACATAATCCTTATTATCTATGTATCTGTTATCTAATAAATGTGTATTTAATTCACTTTGTATTTTTTCTAACCACAGCAAAGTAACCGTGCAGAGAAAGCTATGAGGCGGAAATAGATTTTATTATGTAATATATGTAACAAAAAGGCGGTTTTAACAGATGGTAGTGGTATAGTTCATCCGGCGTAGCACCACCGCCGCCCTCATAAATCTGTCGAAAAGCAACTCTTGTTTCAGTTGGAGAGGTGTATTTGTCGGGTACACTCACAGTGAGGCCTCCATTTTAATTCTCAGAAGTAGTAATGCATCTACGTAACACATTAAATAGGAAAAAATAAGCATGCAGCCCATGGGCATCCATATCTAATTTCAAACATAACTGAAGCTCTATCTGACGTCGTTCGTAGATGTATCACTACTCCTGATGACTATGATAGTGGCCTCGCTGTAAGTGCAACCGGCAACCAAAATAGTCAATAGTATTTATAATGATGCGTCTATAACAGTAGACTTTTAATCTGTTAACAAGACTAATTAGAACAGCAGCCACTCAGTTAACTTTTCCTTCAGTAACGTTAAATAACATTTAATTAAACCAACATGTTTCAAATGTAACATTGTTACGCGTTAATCCAGTTTTAGGCATAAATTGTAAAATGCGTAAACCAATGTTCAAACAAACACGAATGCAAAACGCTACTAAAAAGCGTAACGCGTTTCATTTGTAAATACTATTTTATGGTGAAAATCTGCCATTCCACGCCTCCCTTACATACTTACATACTTTAAATTAATGTCGTATTAATTTGTGGTTCGTAACATGATTTGACGACCCGCGTGACGTAGCGGTTATCATACCAAACTGACACGCAGAGGTTTCCAGGTTCGATTCCCGGCCAGGTAGACATATAAATGATGAATTTAGTTTCCTGTTCTATGTACTCGTGTTGTACCTGTCCATGGTACCCGCGACACAGGATACCCTAGTGTGGAGCTTTGGGCGTAGAAAGCATTTGACTTCGTAGCGGCTGAATATATTTAAAGATGGATGTAGACTTTCATGCGTTATATATCAAATAAAATAAATAAAACCTAAGAGCTCTGTCTATAATTTAAAAATAAATTCCATTTCCTAAGCCTATTAATTTTTTTTTTGCACGATTTCATAACAAATAATAAATCTTGAAGCTATACGTTTCACGTACATTAAATAGTAATAACCGAACTAATTTCAGTAGCAACTTAACAGACATGCTCTGTGTATATATTTGCATGTAATCTTTGCATGCTTGTAATATGCATGCATGCTTGTAATTTATTATGGAATAAAAAGCTGTGAATCCACCGCATCCAAACCCACGTTTCGGGATTCGCCACCGATCGCTGGTTACCGCGTTTAGTTAACTCGTACCAGCCGATTGCGAAACATTTCAAGTTTGCCAAACGCACCATGCATTATTCATTGAACACAGTTTGTATGTATTATGAGCTACTTAATAGGTAGCTGACAAAGGATTGCTAATATCATCAAATTTCAATTGATGTGTCATTAACATTTATATGTATTTTATAATTATTATATATTAAATTTCGTCACGTCACTTGCTGCCTTTTTGGATTTTGCGTTAAAAAATAGCGAATGGCACTATAATTTGCTGACTTTTCCTCGGTCCGACGGTTAGCCCGAACAGACAGACAAAGCTTATAGCATAGGAAATGTTTATTTTAAATTTATTTATTTGTCTAAATTCTATGTTACTTGCTACCAATGATATTTTTTTTAAATAATTAAAACCAATATAAATTAAATTGACCAGCAAATAAAATAACCAAATAGATCTAATATGTATAAAATAAATATTATTGTATGTTAAACACATATGTCACAAATAAAACAGTGAACACCGGTCACTGAACTTGTATGAACATTTTGAAATTTTATATTGTTTTGTTTTAACTCTTTACAAATCCAAATCAATTGTATCGACAGTGAAATCAAAATAACGGTAATCCAACCGTAACCGAACATAAACAAGATTTTTTTTAATAACGTAGAACTAGCAGATGGTAATTCCACACACATGATGGTAAGCAGCCATTGCCAGTCATGGGCATCTATAATCAACCCCAAATAGAAAAGAAGTCCTACGTGAACCAGTTGGTACTCGACCACGACGCTGTCATAATCCGCCGCGAAGCCATCCTTGTGATTCGGCCGGAGAGATGTGTTAGATACACGTGCGAGGCGACCATGTTAGACCTCAAGAGAAGTGACGTATTTACGTACGGCCTCAGATAAGACTTTAGCCCTGTTTGGGATTTGATTAGTCCATGGACTGTACTGTTCACTGAATATCAGATGGCCTACATATTCGTTTGCTACTCTGCTCATATAAGAAAAACATACCCCCGGATTATGAATATATTTAAAAAATATATATAATATTAATTAAAATCATCATCATCATCAACCCGTTATTGTCTGACTGCTGTGCATGGATCTCCTCCCAGCTCGAGAGGAGAAGATGGCCACCTCTCTGATGTGTAGGCTTCCTCACGATGTCTTCACCGTTACAGCAAGCCGTTAATTAAAGTCCATATTAATATAATAAAGTTGAAGAGTTTATTTACTTATACGCGCTAATCTCTAAAACTATTAGTCGGATTTGAAAAAGAATTTTTGAATTATTGAAGAAAGTTTTAGGCTTTGTAACATCACAATACAATTCTAATAAGCAGAGCAATTTAGGCATTTTGAAATGAGGCCGAACACGCGGATGTGGGCAGTGTGGCCAATTGTTCTTATTCATGCGGGCATCCGCTAGTATTATAATATAAAGAGGAAAAAAATAGTAATTCCTTCTATTTAGTTGGTGGGATAAGGAGTCGATCTGCGAAAGGTTCTACCACCGTTAAGCCGCCGGCGGGCCGGTACCCGGCACTGTCAAGCTACTATTGTCGATCGAACATTTCACTTTCGGACCGCCGGCGTGTCAAGGTCGTCCGATTTAGCCAATGGGAACGTATTTTACTAGATATTGAGTTTCGCGTTTTAAGATCACTTTTATGTTATAAAATATAATAAAGTTTTTATTTTATCCTGTCGATAAAAAAATACGTTTATAACCGTCAATAAATTCCGGTTTTGTGCAGATCATATGCATACGTGAAACCTGATGCAGAACATCATTTAGATTTCTACCGAAAATCGAACCTAGACCCTCCGTATGACCGCCTTAGTTGTTTTGCTATGCGGGATGTGAAACCTTAACAGTCCTTAACACTTCAGTCTAGTAGTTCAGTAAATACCGTACGTTCAATAGTAAGATTCAATTTTTATAATAATTATACGAGAATCTATGAATTCAAATCAAAACATTTTGTTTAGAATAGATTCATTAGAAATGTTTATTGAATATTAATAAGCTACCACCATAAGATATTCCATTTGCACAGGCTCCACAATAAATCATTCTTATTTACATTCAAATTTAGTAGAAAAATATGTAATGTAATTCGTCCAATCTTTTATTATTGTGAAATATAAACGTAAAGCATTTATTTAGCGCCCACGCGATAAGTACAAGATAGCGAACAAAAGGAACCGGATGGCAAAATGGCAGGTCGTAGGTTCAAAAACTGACAAGAACTAATGATACATTAAATAAATTACATTTATTCATTTATTTTATTTGTGAATAGGTTTAATTATAAATATCTTGAACATTTATATTTTTTTCAAAAGAAGTAATGTCTTCTGTGGATATAGATTATATATCTACAGAAGTTTTATACCTATACTTAACGTTTATGCAAATGCAAATGTGAAATTTCGTCGTCGTGAAACGTCAATGTTTCTATTATAATGACGAATTTCTAAACGACATTGTAAAAACAAATAGCATCTATTAAAATGTAGGTTTCTCACCGACTCCGATATCGCCCCGTTTTCTATTTGTACAGCTGAATGTATTCAAATCATTGAAATAATTAGTATAACTTCATAGTTAGTGAACTGATAAGTATTTTTGTTGTTCTCGTAATTGATTGGTCGTGGCTATTACATGCTCGCCTGTCGAGGATATATTTTTTGTATATATTTTTATTTTTATGTTTGTAAAGCAGCAAACGAGCATGCAGGCCACCTGATGTGAAGTGGTCACCGCAGCCCACGGACACCCACATCCAACCTCATTTAAAACCGAAGTTCCGTTTGAGGCTGTATATGGATGCGTCACTCTTGAGGACTATGATGGTCGCCTCGCTATATGTCTGCCTGGCAACCGCACCTCTCCAACCGAAACACAAGTACTGCTTTACGGCGGTTTATGAGGGCGGCAGTGGTACTTCCCCAAACGAACGATTGTTCTACCACCTATTAAATTGTTCCTCATCATCTAAGATCCGTTGAATATTTTCTGTAATTCACTGATTTAATTATTTCTATGCAACCAGTGCGTTATTAATTAATACGATATACTATATGTTATTATCGCACAAACGCCAACCACCCAAGCAACATATTTATATTAAGAACTTAGATGTTCTCGGCCTCATCGCGCCCTATAAAGTACCCTATCATTGCGTGAAGGTTCTGTCAAAAGTGAGTTCTGTGAAAAGATCATTTCCAAGAGTACCCCGTGTAAATGGAAAAACGATATTATATCATTATTTAAAATATTTTCATTACTGACCTAACGTATATTTTCAATCAAGGTTTTTCACTATCATTAGGTAATGCCAAAATGTTAATACATTTTGTACGTAGAACCGGTCGTACAGTACCGTAACAAAACAAGACGAATTACACCATAGAGCAATTGTCTATGGGTGTAAATAATCAATAATCATCATTTAATGGGTATAAAATTGTTAATGGCAAAGGACTCAAGACCCGAGACTTCGGTCACAGCCCACAACAAAGCAAGGCCGCCTTGCGTCCGGCTGTCTATCAAAGTCTTTAATTGTTCCAAGTTCCTGCCAATAATCTACCTACTGATCTTTTGAACTTTACAAATACTTATAACTTCAACAACCTTGAAGTTAATGTAATAGACATTAAAATTTAAGATAAAGTTTGTAAAATGATAGGCGGAAATCAATAAAGATGGCTATAATTAGTTTAAATGTCATTAATGAATCAGTTTTTATTTATCCTGTTTCCTGTCAAATTACTATGATTGTAAATTAATATATAGATACATACTTATTGCAATTTTCTTTAACATTCGTTTAATGATTTCAAGCAATAAAAACAATCCATCATCGTAATGAAACCTGGTCTTGTCCTATTCGCTTTATAAATCCAGCTAATATGTGACCCACAAAAATACTATAAATAACAAATTTCCTTGTGCTGGAACTCGAACCTGGAATCCCAGACCATCATCATCATCCAAGTTAAACACACACAAACATATTACCATTCGCGCACTCAATATTATTGAAACAGTATTCGCTTCCCACGAAGTAGATTTTTTGCCATTAGCTATATTATTTAATTCCGTGCTTCATTGAATTGATCGTGAATAACTTGACAGTAGCTTTTTATCGCAAATCTGTTTGGCGGTAACCTTAACTTGCGTGAAATGGAAATTCTATGTTAATAGACCTTGTAAGTATTACAGTTTACAAATACTCATATAAAAAAATTAAGTGTTTGTCTGCGATTTTAAAACATTTTCTAAGTGTTTATTCTTATTTGCATAGTATGAAAATGTCAAACTGCTATCGTCAAACGTTATTATTATTCTACTTAAGCTACTATTTAAATCCTAATAAAATATGCAATTAAACTTAAATAAAATAATCGAATCAATCCCCTATTTTTATTCAAGGTAACATTCACTTACACCAGCACGCAGTTTTGCAAACTTTTCCACAATTGGCGCCAAAACAATCGCAATGACACGTGTCAAACTGCGACCACCATATTGGCAGCAAATGCATTGGTTATTCAGCCTGTAGATAGTTACGATATATTCGTGTACCGAGACGAATAACTTTACCGCGGGCTGCATCGCAAGCGAAACAAAACCCACTTATTATTACCGCAACATTATTGTATTCTAAACTTTGAAGCCTTATGATAAAGGCCTCTTTGCGTTTTCCAACTCTGTTCACTATGTTTAGGACACGCATTGACGTTGCTTCAATGTTTGGCCGTTCTAGATATGTCAAGGACTATTTGCAAATATAAACTTTCTTTCAATACCGTGTCATTATGTTAATGAATGCCGAAGGGATTAACCAACTTTAAATACATGAACACAATTAATTAGATAGATTTCTATGGTATCCTTAACTTACAGATTGTAAAGAAATCGGTGACAACATCTTTAGTGAATGACAAAAGTTCTCGTGGTTCTACCCATATGGTAAACACAACTATTATTCAAGGACATATCACAATATGATCAGATATATAAGCTATTTCAACCTGTAGCCTAGTGATAAGATTTCGGCCTTTTAAACTGGGGCACCAGGATTTGAATCCTGGCCATTGATCTGTCGCAAATTATGTGCATATTGAAAAATATTATCACTTGCTTTAACAAGAAAGGAAAACATCACGAGGAAACCTACACACCTGATAGTTTTCCGAGATAAAGTTCTCAAAGTTATGTGAATTCTACCAACAGGCACTTGGCCAGCGTGGTGCAAAATGGTCTAATCTTCTTCATTTTCAGAGGAAACCCCTGCCCAATAGTGTAACAGTAATAAATTCATGATGGCCAACTATACCAGCAATGGCTACACCACCGTATTCCAGTGTAAAAGGTCTACTAAGGTATGGAACTAGTATTCTATATAGAGTTGGCCGTAGACTTACGTTACTTGCCATACTGATAAATCTTTAAAAAAAAAATACATTTCAAGAACAATAAAAAGTTACTAATAAAAGACTTCAACGCGCTTAGTTTACTTTTATAGAGACATTTCCATGAAGCATTTGGCTGACTTCAGTATATTTATACTATATTTATACTGAATATAGTATATTTTTACTGAAGTCAAAGTCAAGCTAATCTCTGTGACACTAATATATTAAAACTTTCTGTTTGTGTGTGTCGGCTAATCTTGGATACTAGGTAATTTTGACGGCACGGTATGAAGAGGGATATATGCAAATATTACATTTTATTAACCTTTAATAATATATTACGTATAGTTTATTTGATAGTCAATAAAACTATACTTCGACTAAGGAGATATAATTACCACCCTTATAAACCACCGTGACGCAATACATATGTTTCGGTTGGAGTGGTGGTTTTGAGTACACTTCAGCGAGGCGAGCGTCATAACCCTCAGGAGTAGTGACGCAACTACGTACGGCCTCAAATAAGGCTTCATTCTCGTTTGAGGTTAGATGAAAGTGTCCATGTGCTGCAGTGACTGCTTAACATAAGTTAATCACCTCGTTCCTATCCTACTTTTCAAACATAAAACGAGTTATTTAGTTTTTATACTTTGGTTGTCAATACCCACGTAGTTACACTACGCTGCCCGTACCCAGCTTGTTGTGGTTGGGACTTGTTTATTTGTGTTACATAAGATAATATAAATGATTCTGTACACAATAGGTAACAAGTTTTGTTTTGTTTGGCGCACACGATGTGCGGTTGGACCTGCAATACATGCCTCCTTCCCGTTAAGACTGCGACGTTAGATACAACTCAATTTAGAAAAAAAAACCTTGAATATTATAAATATCGAAGGCTGTCGAATATTTAGAGTGAGACTATAATGCTATATAATAACCCTAATAAGTTAGACACTCAATATCCACAAACTTTTTATTCACATAAATAATTTAAGTAAATTTATGGTTATACATATAAATATTGATGCTTATATAATCCCGCGTCTTGTGCAGGTTGTAAGAGATTTACAATGTTAAACAACGTTGAGCGTATACAAGAGTTAAACGGGACTGCCTAGCGGCTTATTTTCATGCGTTAAACAACAACTAAATTAGTATTTAAAACATAAACATGTATATAAAAAAAAAAAAAAAAAAAAAAAAACAAAACAAAAAAAAAATTTTTTTTTTTTTTTTTTTTTTACAAACAAAAACAAAAAAATAAAATAAAACTTACATTTAAA
>DWKL01004479.1:0-10561 GCA_018249415.1 Phareas burnsi
TGGAAGGTCCCATCGCCGCCATCACAAACCGCCGTGAAACAATACTTGTTTTTGGTCGGAGAAGTGTCGTTATCGGGGGGCGCGCGTGCTCCGCGGCGGCCCACGGCGGCTTCGGGGGCGGCGGCGGCGGCTGCCTGCGCGGCGGCGGGGGCGGCGGATGGATCGGTGCGCGAACCCCTTCCCACCCGTACCACTTGCCTTCCCCTTCCTCCCGATTTGAAAAACATCGACAAGGCTTTAACGTAAAATAACGCTTTCTACCCTCATTGCCATCCACTAGGACTCCCTGTGTAGTGGGTGCTATTGACTTCATATTATGTTTTATGTTAAATATTTATTTAGCAAGTTACTCTAAAATTATTAAGTATTACGTATTCGAAGTCTCTTGCCCCGTCTGAGGACTAAGTTAAAACGACCTCTATAAATCACCTCGTTAACTTTATCGTTTGAACATGTTGAAAACCAGGTGGCAACACAAATGAGGCGGAGGGCAAGCACGGCGGTGGCGGCTGGTCATTCCTGGACTCGGCGCGGGCTGAGCGACACTACAGCCGCGCGGGGCTGGCGGCGCGCACCGGCCCCGGCGAGGTCCTCGTCATACCCGCTATACATGTGAGTTTACCTTTACATTATGGCAACGAACTAACAAAAGGCACGCAGTTCACTTAATGATAATATCGCTGCCGCTCGCGGACATCCGTAATCAACCACAAATAGGACTGAAGTCCTACCTGAGATCAGTCTTGTGGCTTACGAAGGGTTCTAGCATGAGTATTTGAAAACATCTAAAGTTGTGATGCCTGCCTAACTAAATTTGTAACTATTGTATATTTTCGCATACAGTAGTAGTGATTACATAATCAGCATCAAATTTAATTGTGGTGGAAGAATTGTACATGTAAAATAACATTTGCATTATTTCGCAACTAAAGTTATATCAATAATATATAAAATAATAATTTATATAGACAATTACGCTTCATTTGGAATGAGTGCTTACTTTGGTATCGAAAGCAGTAATGGTTCCACAAACGCACAGCTAAAATTGTAATGGTTTTACAGTCGCCCATATTAAAGATATAGTCACTGAATTGTAATCAATTTTTATTATCATAGCAGAGGTGCGCTACTAAATGTTTAATGGTAACAAGAATGCGCAGCTAAGTGTGTAATGGTTATCGAGATACGCGACTAAATATATAATGATAACAGACTCGCGACTAAATTTTGTTACCATTACAAATTGCAACTAACTGCAAAGCTGTGCAACTAAATATGTAATGGTAACAAAGATGTGCAACTAAATGTGTAACGTTTCCAGAGTTGCGGCTGCAGCTACCGGTGCGTGGCGTTGAACGAGTACCGCAGCGAGGTGCGCTGCTACTGCCCCAAGTCCTGGACCTCCGACGTCGCGGACCCTACCAAATGCGTTTGTGAGTATTGTTCTCGGCAAAAACGACTTCACCAGCAAACTGTTTCTGTTTTTTGAACTCCACTAAATGCATTTGTAAGTTTCTGAACTTCTGAAGCGTCTGAATTTCTTTATACTTAAAATTCTCCTTATGTCTATAAATGCAGGTTTCCGATACACAATTTATATTTATCATTCATATTTTCGCCTTTTGATTTCGGTCTGGAATCGCATCCTGGAAGATGTACACGGACCAGCAATATTGAGCATTTCGCCATGTGTGTTATCTGTATGTATTTTGTGCTCTGTGCCTGCTATCAATGTTTATCATAATAATGAAAATTTTAATATCTGTATGTTATTTCAAAAAAGCTGTAATTTAATAAAACAATATGAATTGTATGAACTCGTTTGTAGAATACCAATTCCATACATCAGTTCCACATTAATGCCGATTCTTAAAATGACTGACATCCGGGACCGACGGCCTTACGTGCCCTCCAGAGCACGGATGTGTTTATTTTCTATGTACTCTGTGTTATTTTGTATGTATTTTTGTGGTTTATTGCCATTGTGGTGGGAGACTTGGGAGTGGTATTTTTTAATTTATTTGTTCTCTCAATTACTTTGTATGTGATAACATAAAAATACAATATAATTACAATTGGTAGTAGGATTGATAACATCGTGACACCGCGCAACGCGACACCGCTAAATACATTAAACGTGTATTGTTTAACCCCACAGTGCAAGAGAGCTGGTTCAAGCAGAACCTCTTCTGGCTGCTGCTGGCCGGCTCTATCGCCGGCATCATCATCGTCATTTGCTTGTTCATCGTCGCCTGCCACTTTTGTAAGTGGCCTCTAAGGCATCCCTTAGTCCTTCAACTTAGTCCTTAGAGATAGCAACGCAAAAAATAGTACCCTTCCAACTTCCGCCCGCGCCCGACGTCGCTTACCTTCGTTGATTGGTAACGATGTACGCAAGCCGCGGGTGCCGCGCGCTTCACAAAAGAGGGTAATTTTTAAAAATAAGAGGGTAATTTTTTGAAATAAGAAGGTAATTTTTAAAAATAAGAGGGTAATCTTAAAAATAAAAAAGAAATTTTAAAAAATAAGACAGTAATTTTTAAGAATAAAAGGGTAATTTTTTGTTTTTGATACCTCAAACTCTTGCATACGACGTCAACATATAACGTAGCACTGACGTTATACCTAGACGTCGTATGCAAGAGTTTGAGATATCAAAACAGATCGAATAGAGCACTTTCAATTAGTGAAACTTTTATTCGTAACTAATAACTATTAATTTAACTTATCACGAAAACCTAAAAATTTCGAAATCGGGTACATGTTGGATAACGGCATATTAGTTTCGGACAGCAGTACAAATGTCCGTCGGTGGAACAGATCGTTTAAGCGAGTGGACGGTAGATTGGATTGCAAAACTAAATAGCACTGCAGAAAAACCTGAAAAGTAAAACAACTTACTGGAAATCGACTTATGACCCAATCGACTATTCTGAGGGTAGAGGACGTTCTTTTAACCCTTTTCTAGATCTGATAGACTTGCACACTATTCGCAGTCTATTTGAAGGTGGTGTAACCCTTCATGGTTCAACCCCGGAGACCTATTTCTGCCTTACAACAACGTCAACGCTGCTGTGTTATGGTTCTAAGGGTGTGGTAGGCGAGAGACACTTATGCGAGGCGTTCCAACTTAATCCTCAAGGGCAGCAACCCTTCTATGATAGAGCGCAGGTAGGAAACCTACTTGGAGCTGATTACAGATTTCCACAGCAGGGATCTTGCCGTCAGGTGAACTGCATACTGGCTTTCTACTTCTAGGCTGTAAAAATTGGACTATTTAAATGACACTGATGAAACAACAATTTTCTCGCAGACAACATTTACCAACGCAAACGACAGGCGGAGATAAGCCGAAAGCGGCTTTTGGAACAAGATGTCCAGCTCCATCGCCTCCGCCCAACGGTGGGGGGTAACGAGAACCCCCTGGGCATGGCTTTCAACCCACACTACGGCAGCGAGGCCATGTTGCAAGGCATCGACGTGAGAGGCCTGCCCAAGGTGGCCAGGGAGAGCTTGAAACTCGTCAAGTAAGTTTTTTAAGCCTTAGTCAATAAAAGAAGGTTCTCAATTTGTGTCATCAGAATATTGTAATAACAATTAATGATAATTAACAATTACAATGTATGGTTGCCGATTATTCGATAGAGCCTCATCGATTAAGATGATTTAAATCGTATTGTGTCAGGCTATTTGCACAGGTAGTCCTTATTATATGAAAGTAAAATCTATTCATTAATCTTCAAAATATCCTCAATAATCCATTTCGTTATGAACATTCTTAATGAATGGATTTCTGTACCGATTTCCACGATTAAATAAAGTTATATTTAAATTCGATGCAGAGAATAATAAAATCGACGACCCACGTAGCCCAGCGATCAACACACTGGACGGATACACAGAGGGTTTTTGGTTGGATCCCCGGCCAGATAGGCCTCCTTTTTGAAGCAGTCTGGTAACACTATCATCACCCTTCCTAAAAACTCCGTCCGTTCCAGGGCGCTGGGCCAAGGAGCCTTCGGCGAGGTGTACCAGGGTCTGTACCGGCACCGCACCGGAGATACCCTGGAGATGCCGGTGGCCGTGAAGACGCTGCCCGAGCTGTCCACCGGCCAGGCGGAGTCCGACTTCCTCATGGAGGCCGCTATAATGGCCAAATTTAGCCATCCCAACATTGTGCATCTGATCGGCGTGTGTTTCGATAGACATCCCAGGTTAGTGACTGTAGGAAACATGTTCTTGGCTCCACGCCTGCAATGGTATTTTTCCATAATCGGAGGCCTGGAGCTTACTCCACCAAGCCACCGAGTGAGTTCGGGCTAAACTATCTCCTAAGTTTATATCGATGCTTCTACCTAGATTCATCGTGCTAGAGCTGTTAGCCGGTGGCGACCTGAAAACGTTCCTCCGGGAGAGCCGGCCGCGCCCGGAGCGTGCCAGCGCGCTCACCATGAAGGACCTGGTGCTCTGCTCCGTCGACGTCTGCAAGGGCTGCCGGTACCTGGAAACCCAGCGGTTTATACACAGGTAAGTCGTGGATAAAAAAATCAGCGATAGCCTAGTGTGCGGATAGAATCCCGACCTTTCACTGGCTACCTGGGTGATCGGGATTCGAATCCCACACGCACTAATTTTCCGAAGTTACGTGCGTTATGAAAAATAATTATCACTTGCTTTAACGGCGAAGGAAAACTTCGTAAGGAAACCTACGACTCTGAGAGTTCTTTGTAAAGTTCTCGAAGGCGTGTGAAGTCTACCAATTCGCACTTGGCCAACGTGGTGTACTATGGCCTGAACCTTCTTATTCTGAAAGGAGACCTTCCCATTCTGAGGGGAGATGAGGCAAGGCATTACATAGGTAGGCCCTACAGGATGAAGTTATATGGGGATACACGTGGAATCCCCACAGCTAATCGAGCTGCGAGGGATCATCATAATATTCCTGGTATTCTCCTCCGTTGATGTTAACAAAGGCTGCCGCTAGAAACTGACAGCTTCCTGTAGACCTGGGGTCAGTCTTAGATGGGATTCCATTCAGTCCTATTTGAGTCAGCAGTGACCACTTACCATTACGTATACGCACGTTTGCTCCTTCTATTCAATAAAACGGCAGTGACCACTTATCACCAGGCCCATCTGGTAAGCGGTCACTGCCTCCAGGTGTGTGATCACACCCTCCAGGTGTGTCTATTTGTTACTGTTTTGTAATACAAAAAAGCGAAGAATATATTAATGATAATGACTAACTATGGCTAGTGATCTCCATGAATCAACTTCGAAGAGGAGAAACGCCATATTCACTACCTAAAAAACGTCCAAAATCTTACATCTTCATTTTTCCCAGGGGACGTAAGAAACGTCTCATTATATTCAATCTATTCTCCAGGGATATAGCGGCCCGAAATTGTCTCCTGACATCCCGCGGACCGGGCCGCTGCGTCAAGATCGCGGACTTCGGGATGGCCCGAGACATCTATCGGTCGGACTATTACAAGAAAGGGGGGAAGGCTATGCTCCCCATCAAATGGATGCCGCCGGAAGCCTACATCGATGGGCTTTTCACGATCAAAACCGATGTTTGGTGAGTTTCCAGCGATTTTCTGTTCGATTAGCAGATTATGGGGTCACTAACATATTAGTTGTATTGCATATGCACTTGTTCCGATGGTCCGGAGAAGAGAAGAAATCCATGATCAAGTATATTTTTTTCCAAATTGTTACTGTAAATATGACTCCAACCCTTTTTATGTCCCACTGCTGGACACGGGTCTCTTCCAACAACTTTTGTCTTGGAATCACTTCCCAAACATTTTATTACACACAGCGTCGTTGGTGATGATTGTCAAATGTGGACTGGAAAGGTAAATATCGGTAGAAGGAAAGTTAACTCGAAGGTTGTTGCAGGTCGTTTGGCGTGCTGCTGTGGGAGGTTTTCTCGCTGGGCGTGATGCCGTACACCGGCTGCTCCAACCGCGAGGTCATGGACATGGTCTCCGGCGGCGGCAGGCTCGACAAGCCTTACGGTAAGTGCCAAATAGCATTACTCTGACCAGGGCTCGTCCGTTCATATAAGTAAACTAAGCCGTGGACGCTCGAATTGGGAGGACGACGTGGTCAAAAGCAGCGGTAGCGGCGGCGAGCGACATTTGTGCATCATAAATTTACTATCACTTACTTTAATGAAGAATGAAAACATGGTGAAGCAACCTGCATTTAAATTAATTGGTTTTATATTGCGGTATTTAATTGGTTTTTATATTGCGGTATTTAATTGGTTTATATATTGCGGTATTTAATTGGTTTTTATATTATATTTTATAGATGCAGATGCATCTTCCTAAAAGTAATCCTGACGCCGTCCATTTCTTAATCGATTTTTTATATTAATGTCGTAACTGAAGTATTAGTACTTGGATATATCAAAATGGATCCAGTAGCTTATTTTTAAAAACGAATGGCTTAATCGAATGTCTTATGTTATATTCTGGTTTTCTGAATTAATGTTTTCATCTGACGAGACTGAATCTAAATATCTTTTGCAGGGTGTCCCCCAGAGCTGTACCGGCTGATGTGTGAGTGCTGGAACCCGTCGCCCAACGAGCGGCCATCCTTCGCCGCCATGTTCGAGAGGCTGCTAAGGTTCTCCAAGGTGAATCTCGCGCCTAACTTTATGATCGCTTTAAACATTCGGAGAATTAAATAAACGTGGAAAACTATGGGAAATCCACATAACAATATGAGACGATAGATTTGCGTGAGAGGCGTGGTTTACGCGTTCAATTGAGTTTTTTTTTTTATGTTTGAAGAGAGTAATTTTTAGAACTTATGTACGGATTAGAAATTATTTATTGTGTTTTGCTTTAACGGTGAAGGAAAACGTTAAGAAATATACATGCCTCTGGAAAGTTCTGGTACTTATTTATATTCGAAAACTCGCAAACGAGCGTGCGAGCCACGTGATATAAGTGGTCACTGCAGCCCATGGACACCCACATCTAATTTCAAACAAAACTGAAGTTCTGGTGGTATGTAGATGCGTCACTACTCCTGAGGACTAAAATGGTCGCCTCACTTACAGTGAGCCCGGCAGCTAAACCTCTCCAACCGAAACACAAAAAGCTCCACGGCGGATTATGAAGGCGGCGGTGATGCTTCCCCGGACGAACTATAGTTCTACCACCTATCGACATAAATTATTAAACAAAAATAAAAACATTTAGGAGGCTGTTCTATTTACGTCTTCTTTCACCGTTAAAGCAAAACACGGTAAATAATTGCTAATACGTACATAAGTTCTAAAAATTAGAAGTAGGTGCGGTATTTCAACCGAACCTTTAGCGTGAGAGGCCGGTTTTACTACTGAGCTATCTGCTGCATCTACTATGCGTAAATGTGGTCTTAAATCTGATAAGTGATAACCTAATTGTTAAGATTCTGGCCTCTAAATCTAAGTGTCCAGGGTTCGAATCTCGCAACGCACCTCTGATTTTTCGAAGTTATGTACACATTACAAATTAATGATCACTTGCTTTAACGGTGAAGGAAAACATCGTTAAGAAATCTACACATCTGTGAGTTCTCTGTAAAGTTCTCAAAAGTGTGTGAAGTTTACCAATTCACACTTGGCTGGCGTGGTGGATTATGACCGAACCTTTATTCTGAGAGGGGACCCGTGCCCAGCACTGGGGCGTGAATGGGTTGATGATGAAGTCTGATTACTGACTCCACCTCACTCCCAGGATCCGGAGATAACCAGCGCTCCGCTACCAGCAGTGCGGTCGCTACACCCACAGGCCGCAGATGTGCAGGTCAATTCCAACGGATCCACGGTAAGTATTGCTGATGGTGGAGCTTTGACTGGCGACTGTTGGATGAAAGATGTCTGTAGTGATCTCAAATGGCAGAATAATCAAAATCTTCACTATCTTGAAGTTAAAAAAAAAAGTGATTGACAAGAACGTCAAATGTAATGAAGGCCAAATGTCATGCATATCAAATAACTAGGAGGGAATCTAAAAGGAGGGATAGAAAGGGAAAGAAATGGCGGATAATAAAAGATAAGTGAAAAGGGGTGTAAATAAACATCAAAGAAATGGGTGGACGAAGTAATAGAAAAAAAACAACAAAAGATTTGATTTGCTATGCTATGCTGCAGGCCTTCTCTAGTTGTGAGAAGGGACCCGTGCCCAGCAGTGTGACATTGAAAGGGTTGCGGTCAACGAAAAGACAGCAAGATTGTATGATCAAAATGCTGTTGGAAGCATTTGGTAGTAATTAATTATGTCGGCCAATTACGTGATAACTGATACAGACATCTTTTATAAAACGGGGCCTCACAATGAAACAAGTAACTAACATAAAAACACAGTAATTGTATAAACGACCCCCCTTTGAGTGTGTAGCAGTCCCTTTGAATAAATTTTAAAAACAAACTATAAAACAATTGCTAATCTCGAATAAGATTTTTTCTATTTTTTTCAAATGTGTTCGCTCTGGCTACTAGCAGCAAGTAAATGGACTTTTAGTTTTCATATTTCTGTTTCGTTTACATTCGAAATCGGTGTTAGTGATCCGTGAATACGGAGCCCGAGCCTTCGCGTGAGCATGGAAACTGTCATTTGTCATTTATTTTTCTATCAATTGTTTATTTTATCCTTTTCTCTAAATCTCCCATGAATGAAGCCGCGTAGATAACTAGAAATCCCCTGTAGTTAGAGAGAGATTCATTGGAATGTACTTCTGTCTTTATTGTTCACCGCCACCAATTCTACCATTTGCATGTATTTAATTGCAATTAAAATAATACCATATAACCTTCTCAAAATTCTTAAAACCATTAACGAAACTTCATTATCGTCACTCGTGCTTTCTGTAAATAATTTTCAACGTTTCAAAGAATCTCTTTTGCGGAATTACTTGAGTATTTGAATCTTGAGTGTTTACTTGCCTAGTAGCTATAGCGGAGACCTCTTCTTTTACCTTTGTCCTACATCGGGCTTCATAAAAGACTTCAAAATTATGATCACAAGACCGTTTGAATTGCCTTTTATTTTCGAAATATTTGTATAGACTTCACTCTTTTATTGAGCCCAATGTCCACTAATGCACGCTTAGATTAAAATGGAGGAGACTTGGGGAGATTTTACCTGACCAAGAATATATTCCAAGGTCTTTGTTGATATCGGTTTAAGTATCATAATGAAATAAAACAAAAAATATATAACACATTTTATAATTAAATTAAAATATCATGTAATTTCAAACACAGAATGTAATAAATATGATGTGATAGTTTGATGGACTATGACCTTCTCATTCTGAGAGGAGACCAGTGCCCAGTAGTGGGACATTAATAGGTCGATGATGATGATTAGATAGGAATGATAGGGTACTTTTGAAGTAAACGATAATCCATCAAGAATTTTAAAAGTCCGTGGAATAACTTGTACTGTTTATGCCGATACACACTATCTGTTGAGAATACAGATCCTGAATAGACAACGATATAACAATGTTAGAGTAGTTTTATGATGTAATCTCCTCGAGTCTCACTGAGCGCGGATGTTGGCAGCGCTCCCTGGCGGGCGACTACCTCGTGCCGATGGAGCCGCAGGACCCCACGCCCGATGTTAGGTAAAGACCGATCCTTGTTGAAAAGCTGGCAGCCATTTCGTCAAAACAAATGAAAAGAAAGTTACTGATAAACTTATCTTGAACGTGACGACAACTGATATTTCATTTGCTCAATTCAGTCACGAACGTTTGTAAAAATATTGAGTATATATTAATTCTTAGATTTCAATGAACCAATTGATACAATGACAATTGACAAAATATAAAATATTTGGACAATTTTATGCGTTATTTCACATGACGTTTCATCTACATAAAAGCTGAAATAAATGAGACAAAATCATAAACGTATTATATGAAAAGTCTTAACAAATGATAATCTACCAATCTGCAATAGTGTTTCACAGGGACGAATTTTTGGACCAGCATTTATACTGTTTGCATATTTTTTTAGGAAACGACACATAGATGGCTGCTGGCTTCTTAAAGCTATATATTAATGATAAATAAATCCTAATAATTATAATATTTTCCTTCTAAATTGTCGGTGTTGTCGAGTGATAACGGAAACGATAAATAATTAGGATACGCAATAATGGTTACTTTTGTTAGTGAGAATGTTTTGTGGACAAGAATATTTATTGAAAAAAAGTAATTGGAGTGAATATTCATTGAAAATGACTATCGAAAGTAACCAGCTAATTAGACTAACCCTAATCTAAATTTTTCCTTGAAATCTAATTTTAATAATGTGATAACTAATTATTGATTTAAAAATAGTGATAACTAGCCAATTGAAACATTATTAAAACATACATTTTATAATATACATGTTATATGTACATGCACATACACACATACATATATGTATATGCGTGTGTGTGCGTGTGTTTGTGTATGTGTATATATATGTATATTATGTTATTGTATAGTGTATTATGTTATGTTATGTACATTGAATGAAGGGAAAATTTGGACTAAAGCTAAA
>DWKL01004480.1:0-10560 GCA_018249415.1 Phareas burnsi
AAGACTCCTCTCAGAGTGAAAGTTTAGGCCATAGATTAGTAGAATATAAATATATACACCAGGTAAATATTAGTAACTTATGTCAAACCTAGAAACAAAGGGTTAACTGGAGTGACCATCATCATGCTGCCATCAGATTTGACTGTTTCTCCCACAAACCATGATCTGTATGGTTCACTGAATGTAATAATTTCATACATTTTATTGTTAGCATCATCTAGACAGTATTTTGTTGGATTTCCACTTGCAGGATGTGAGAGCGTAATAATATTAAAGTTATTGTTCTTCAGTACCGACTCTGAAATAAAAATAATATTACTTAACAGAGAGGACTTTATTACCATATACAACCTAGAACCTAAACAAATGTAAAGATCCGTATAAAAATAGAAAGTCAATTAAAAAGGTAACCTTTGAGAAGAAGAATCCACGAGTTTTCTATACGTTTCACTGGTGTGCTGTTGGTTTGCGCAGGTTCCGCAGCTTTCTTTTTTGATCTAGTAGTCATGTTAGCAAAATGCTTTAGTCTGGATACATTGAGATAATGAATGCCTTTGTTTAGTTTGCTATATTATACTTTAGGTACTTTTGCTTCAATCTAATATAAAAAAAATCTATTACGTTTAAATTTTTTGTTACTTTACATTTATGTTTATTTTATTATTTTCCCGCCCACAATATATGTAGCCATCTTTGACAATGACAGCTGACTTTAGTAACCATAGATGATATAGCATTGAATTCGGACTTTCATAGCATTGATAATGAAACTCAAAATCATAAAAATATTCAAAATAATAATTGTAGATTACTAATTATTTATTAGATCATCGCATTTATTTGATCATTTACGTGTTATCTACATATTTATGATCTGTAAAAAATAGCAACGGAGGCAGGTAAAAGTATCGGATTGACACTGACTTTCATTGTAGTGTTAATATTGTCAAATTGACAATTGGTATATAAAAGTTGCCGCGTTTTTGAAGGATTGTGAAATAGAAATAAAATATATTTTTTTTGCGTTTAAGAGTAAATAAAAATGCAAGGTTTTCTAAAAACTGGTAAACTTTCAGCATCTGATAAACCATCTACGTCAGGTGTGAAATCTACCAAGAAGAAACCGCCGGCACCATGGGTAGAAAAATAGTAAGTTACGTTTCGAAGGCAAACATCAAATTCGTTAACAAACGAATAATATTTACACAAAACCTTTAAAAAAATGGAGCATTAATTTGAAATTAATATATATAATTCTTTACCGATATTTCGCGCAGCCTAACTGGGATTAGAGGCGAGTGTCATCGGTTGAGATACATTTCAGATAATTGTTAAAAAATAATAAATAAAACTCACTGTGTAAAATTATATTTTGTCTGCTGAAGTTCCTTTTGAGCGTTTATCAATTGTTTCTGTTAAGTTTCATTGTCTTAATCTTTCAGTCGGCCGAAAACAATCGATGACATTGTGGACCAGGATGAAGTTGTTCAAGTCTTACGCGAATGTTTGTCAGGTGGAGACTTGCCCCATTTGTTATTCTATGGACCCCCGGGTACAGGAAAGACTAGTGCCATCTTGGCTGCTGCTAGGCAACTCTTTGGTGATATAACAAGAGACCGCGTGTTGGAACTGAATGCATCAGATGAGAGAGGTATTCAAGTTATTAGAGACAAAGTCAAGACCTTTGCCCAACTGACCGTCAGCAGTACTAAACCAGAGTGAGTAACGTCACATTGTGTTTATAATAAACTAGCCTAAAGATGTATGTGATGTTGTTTGCATGAATAAGAACCATTGTCCACACTTCCCATATGTGTCTTTGATCTTATTTTGTATATTTTATTATGTGTGATGTTACAGTCTCCAAAACTATCCATAATAAATAGCTTAATTCAAAAATATTTTTCCTAATTCAACTAGTTGTTCCATATATTTGTGAGTTCAAATAAAAAAACTAACTCTTAATCTTTATTATATTAGTATAGAGGCTCAGGTGATGATATAACCTATTTAGCTCAAGATTAAGTACCCCAGAACTAGTATTAACAGATAAGTTAGTGAATTGGAAATGGAGGTTTACTCATTTTATGTTGTGTAAGATATATTTTTACATATAGTTTAAGCACTCTGTCATTCCCTTTGCACTAAGAGTTGGTCTACCGAACATAATTATGAATTTTCTTGAACTTACTTTGAACTTATTGTTAAAACTTCTTTTATGGTCACTACCACACCTATTTTAACTAATCACCACACCTATTTAAACTGCCGCAAATGCTCCTGTCGTGTTTTACTGTCTGAGCCACCCGTGCGGCTTGCATGCATATGGTGCATGACGCCATACTGGATCACACATGCTACATTTTGTGCTGCAAGGGTGGTTTTTTTCGAAAATTAGTGCCGCTATCAATGTGTTAATAATAAAAATTTTATCTGCGAAGTTCACTTTTCATTCCAGTGGCCGCCCCTGTCCACCATACAAGCTAGTGATTCTTGATGAAGCAGACTCAATGACTACAGCAGCACAGGCAGCGCTCCGTCGGACAATGGAGCGAGAAACGAGAACAACACGCTTCTGTCTCATCTGCAACTATGTATCCAGAATCATTCCACCCATTACTAGTAGATGCTCCAAGTTTAGATTCAAACCATTAGCCAGGGACAATGTTCTAAAAAGGTAAAATCTATACATCTGTTATAAACAAATAAATTATCTGTCTGATTTTAAAATAAATTTTGAAGGTGGTATTGCTTTTTCTCCTTTTCATTTAAACGAAAGTACCTAACTGTCAACATTATAATCATAATATCAAAAGCGGTTCCAGCGAGCGGCGGTGGCGGCGCGGCCGATCATATCGGAACAATAAATCATTTAGCGGCGATACCGTTTGTAAAGGAATTTAACAAATTAGGTACCTTAACAAGATTTTGTTAGTAGGTATGTAGGTTTTTGGAGCGAGTTGCCACGGCTCGGTAACATTATACCTTTTAGTAAAACTTAATCGAACATGTTTAATAAACAAGTATTTCTACAATAATAACATTATTATCCAGAATTCCTTCATTTTATAAATTGTATTGTTTAACTTGTAGGATTATATTATAAAATAGCAGTAGTAAATAATTAAATATGACTTGTTATTTAAAGTAATTGTATGACATCTCTAACATATGAATTATGATATAACTTTGGAATGCCCAGTTTTTATTTATTTAAACTATCCCATCTTTGGTGGTCAAGATTCTATGTAACATGTACCCTTAGATTATCTGTGCCATGTACTGATATAATTGTTATTTTCCCGTTGAACTGTGACTGTAGGGTCACCATGTTTAATAAATAAAATATAGGTTAAATTGTTTAGAGGTAGTTATTTTCTTTAATATTAATATGAATTCAGTACATGCATATTGCTCCGAGGATTTTAAGTTATATGTATAAGTTTTTTTTATATACAAAGAGTTGTAAACCGATGTCGAGTGCAGTCCATGGTCATCCATCTAACCTCAAACAGAATTGAAGTTCTATATGAGTTTGTACACAGATGCGTTACTACTCCTAAGATAGTCTCGCTTGTCAGTATTATTGTCAGTACTGCCAGTATTGTCAGTCAGTGCACCAGAACTACTTCACGGTGGATTACGAGAGCGCTAATGGTATCTCCCTGGACGAATTGTAGTTCTACCACCCATTAATATATGAATATTATAGGACTGCATAGTATTTTACTTAGGCTAATTTGTCGCGGCAATATTCAACAGTGAAATTAAATGGAGTATTCTTTTAATTCCTTAAAATCTCGACAATACTATCGCTAAAAAGGTTGCCGCCGCAAATATTGTCCTTCGTAACACGGGCGCCTGGTTTACCTAGCTCTAAGGCTTATTATACACGCGGCTGCCGACACGCGCCATCGCACCTCGCTGCCCACGGAAGGTCACGGAGATCCAATATGACTAATCAATGATACTATAATTAATTACATCCAATCTATCTTTGTTAGTGACGCTCGGTCCATAATCATTTTCAACCATTTAGTATGTCGTCTATTATCAACTTTTTAATTAACACAGCGTCACATAATTCGTCGTTCAATGCTTACATAAGCAAATAGAAGTGTAACATAAGTTAATATATACATAATTATTGGGATGTTTGTGTAAATTTGCTTGGATGTTTATTAAAAATAAAGATATTGGTATTTATTTTTAACTCTTACAGCTATCATTGTTGGCGTATTATAAAGTCTACTGTGTTGCTGGTTGGCTGTGTGGCTTTGGTTTAAAAGTCAAATTTAAAAAAGAATTTGAGGAATCGGTAGATACTCCTGCGTTATCCCGTAACTGCACAAAGAAGCCTGTTTAAGAACTAACTGGAACCGACTCGGTCCTTAAAATAATTTTGTTTAAGCGGTCACTAAGCTCTACAGCATCATTGCCGTGGTACTTCAAAGTGGAGTACCAGAACAGTATCAGAGCATTTGGAATATGAGATTCAATACAGAGCATTTGGTTAGACCTCATAATGCCTATTACGGCTAGCTTTAGACGGATTAACACATCTAAAGGCCACGAAGCTTGATGAACTCATAGTTAAAATAAACATAAACATTATATGCAATAGCGATGAAACAGTGTCATCAATCGGCCAGGTAGGAGTTTCAAAACAGTTCGCAGTATGATCTTTATAAATCAATAAACAAGATTCTAGCGGAGCTAAATAAAACAATATAAAAATAAATGGGATCATTAAATAGTTATCTACGTTAGCTTCGGAAGTGAGTCGCCGCGCGAAACCCGCTTTTCCACATTCACATTAGACACTTAAGCGTCATTTCCACATCAATCATCGAGGACACTGCACATAGACGACATAAAAGGGAAAATCAGGGTGAATTCCACCGGCTTTCACTACTTCATACGGATCGCGGAGATGTCGTAGCTATTCCACGGTTGACGCCATATTGGTATTCAGGCTGCGTGCGTTTCATTCAGCTGACGGAAAGTGAGCGCTGACGGATACGGGAAAATGTTTTACGAGTCAGGTGACGTCGTGGCCGCTATAGGATTAGTGAAAACAATGGAGATGGGGACGCCATTCGATTTCTTTCTCTGTATAAAAATCTCAAATTTTTGGAAAACTTATTCAGTAGATACATGTGCATCTATTGAATAAGTTTTCAATGGCCTTTGGATTAAATTAAGTATTACAAATTATTAATATAAACTTATTGTCCAAAATAACTTAAAAATACATAATGTACATCCGTGAATAGCTAGTTATAAATTGATCAAAGTGGCCTTACATTTTTGAATAAACAAATCTGATCTGATTTTGTATTATAATAGATACTAGTGATTATATAAATGTGAATTTTCCTGCATGATTGCGGATTTATGTAGGCAGCGGAGCCAGTTAGCACAGTAATGGCGGAGCTGGGTTACGTAAGAATGTAGCAAAACGATTTAGTCAGATTAGTTTTATGAGATAAATCTGTGAATCCTAGACGCACTTGTGGATTACGTCAACATCAGATTACCGGACTAGGAACAACACGAGGGCACTGCGCAAATAACTGGATACTGTTCTCAAATACCAGTTGGACCTTTGGATAACTGTGTACCCGTTTAAATAAATAATATTATAAGTGGCGTGGTCTTGAAAGATTACGAAATTTCGCTAAGATAAGACAATTGAACGCCAAAACGATATCTACAACAAAGTTTAATCGAATTACTAAATCGAACAATACGCGATCACTTGATTTCATCTTTCAACGTTATATAAACATCGCATGTTGTGGTGGTTAAGTTATTAGTCATAATTAGAAACTCTTTTAGCAACTCCATAGGCAAGTCGTCTGTGAGCTGAGTCACCCACCCACCAGCTCAATGGCGACTGATCGATTGTTCGCTAATTCGAATCGACGTTGACAAATTGGCACTCTTGTGTTTTGGTTATCGCCACGCTGCGTGGCACAAGACATCAACAACGTACAACTCTAAAAGTTAATTTATACATATTTTTGAACAACCTAGAATGTTAAGTAGACCAATATTTTGAAACAGACGGCAATATGGTTTGTCTTAGCAAAAGATAACTAACTATAACATAATGAATCTTACTAGAAAATAAGTAATCTTACTAGTTATATATTATTTCTTCCTTATATTGCGTGCATGATATAAGATGGTATCGGGAATAATTTTTCATATTTAAGATGGCCTACTAATAATAACATTTAATATAATACGGTCAACGGAAACGTTACAACAATTATGCAAACAGCATCTACGTCTAACAATGATTGTAAGGCAATAGTTTAGAAGACTATACGATGTGAGGGCTACGTAAAAATATTGTGTAACTATTATTATCCTGCCGACTACGACCTTAAAACTGAATCTCAAGTGGATCAGATCACGTGGGTTTTTTAAATAAAAAACCAATAGTCACTTCGTAGAACAACCAACACACATTTAAATACATTATTATGCTTCTAACAGCAATTACCAAGAGGACTTCCGGTCGATCACGACATTACGTCAGTGAAGAGTATGGAAACCTTTCGATGACATTAGCTCAAGAATTTATTTGATTGGATTCTTGTATCGGTGCGTACTGGCCATTAGGATTGGGTCACTTTACATACACATTGGACAAAATGTGTACCATAATCCGAACTGGGATAGTTTATATTATTATAGTTTATATAACAGAAGTTGACAACGAGTGATGTAATTGAAGGAAAACAAGACTGCAGTCCGCCTGATGTTAACTGGTAACTTCTATAATCACTTCCAAACAAGATCGTGTTCTGCATGGCATCGGTTATTTTATACAGCATAATTTACAAATATATACATGTCATAAAAAGTAATACAAAGGTAGAACAAGTGGTCGTAATGTGGATCTCAAGAATAGATATGCGAGATTAGAAACTTTCTACCTTGGATTTCGAAGCTACAACTATAACGACCAGGTGCAGCGGCCGTCGTACCTGATACAATGAGGGTTCTGTGATTGATTCCCGGTCAAGCAGACATATAATAGACATACAATATAACAAAGCTAAAGAGTTTGTTTATTTGAACGCGCTGATCTCTAGAACTACCAGTCGGATTTCAAAAAATTCTCCTGAATTAGATAGACTATTTATTGAGGAAAGTTTTTAGGCTATGTAACATCACGATACGATCCTTATGACCCGAAAAATTTGCATGCAAAGTTTAGGTAAAAAACTATGCGCATGTGCGGCCTGCACATGCGCATGTGGACGGGCGGTGTGGCTATAGTTCTTATTTACGCGGACGAAATCGCGACCATCAGTCTAAATGATTAACTTAAATTTATTTTCTGGGTCTGTGTGTTTGTCTGCTCGTCTTTACAGGTACGGAAATAACACTCACAACAGAGGGAATCCTAACTCGGGATGAGTATAGAAAGCGACACCCGTGTCGAAGTGTCGAGCGCTCGACAATGTTGACACGTTATTACAAAACCGACGCGCGTCCGCTACTTGCGTCTGGTTACTGTATTGTGGTACAGCGCCGAGCGCATGTAGTACCTGTTTATTGTTAAAATACTAATGAGCTTCAATACATAATAAATGGCCTTCACTCAGAAATTTCTCAAGAGAGTTGCTTCTTTTTAAATTTACTTTGAAAATATGTAACGGTTGTTGATGGTAATGAAAGTCATTAAAATTTTTACATCCTTTTGTTTTCTTTTTACGATGAAAGAGTAGCAAAGGAGCCTGAAAGCCACGTGATAATAAGTGGTCACTGCAGTTTATGTACATTCACATTTAACCTCGAACAGGATTGAAGTCCTATTTGAGGTCAAACAGGATTAAAGATCTGAAGATTAAGATGGACGCCTGGCTTGTAAGCGTGCCCGACAACCACACTTCTCCAATCGAAACACAAATTGCTTTACGGCGGACTGTGAGGGCCGCGGTGATACCTCCCCGATTGAACAAGTTCCACGTCCTATAATCAGCTGTTACACCATCAATATTAGTTTCGGTTTAACAACTTTTAAAGTACCATCTTATAAAGAAATACATAAATACAATTTTAGTTCTCAAAAGACACGACTCAATCATACGATAAATATCCCGAGATATCGTTTTCGCGACACTTATCCTCATGAAAGGCAACCCTCGGCGGCGGCACAAGATTTATTCGTCCCATTCGCAGCTTTCTAAAGGCTCCATAATAGGCTATTATTGATAAAATAACCTTCCATCTCAGATACAATATTTCCCGTCTATTTATAGCCACGCAAGCGGTAATGCGAATATTTTAAGTGCATAATATCGGTTCCTCGGCCGCGGAGCCCGTCGGACCTCTGCGCTACCCGTATACGAAGCTGCCACTAAACTGGTTTGCGGACGACCCAGCCAGGTTTTGTCTTATATCTTAATACTACGCCAACGTTGGGCAAATACGCCAATATTGGAGTTGGGCCAATAACCCTACAAAAGTTCAAGCCTATTAAACATATGATTTGTTGAAAATAAATATATTTAAGGTGAACGATATATTCAAACGAATGGATATACGTAACTTCCTAATTAGTGTACCATATCATGAATACATGGTACTTAGTGTAACGGAAATAATTCTTGCTGTATCTAACATAAACAGAGAAAATCCAAATGGAGAGGACTCTTCTGTCTTTGGAGCGGTCTGAAGGCTGATGTACTTACTCGAGACGTTTATTAGCCCGCGGGAATACCGATAGAAAAGTATCTATATTCCTGAGGGTTGTTTTTCTGTCTATTTTTACTTTAATATCTGATATCCGAAAGTAGAAAGGACGTTTTGGATCAGCTGGACTGCGGGATTTATTAGTTCTTTTAGATAAATCAATGTGCATTTGCAAATGACACGAAATTACGTGTCAATATTTAAATGACAAAAATTGTTTAGTTAATCCTTGATCAAGTTCGACCGGTAGCGCGGAAGGCTCGGCCGCGGACGCGCCGCCAACGTTTGCATAATCTCATGTCTGGTTATCGTTATGCCTTTACAGTGTACACCGCAGCCTTTATGGAGGCGACGCTGCGACTCTCTGACCCACCTTATCTTCGTACACGATCGAAGTATCTTTATTTGAGATCGCAGTCCGGATGCTAAGATTTTGAACATTTAGCCCAAATATACGTATATACAATTTGTAAAACCTATTTCGTTTATTACTTTGACTTCAAACTGTTTAAATACATTATTAATAATTATTACTGTTATTATATTTCAAGATCCATTTACGGCCACCGAGACCACGAGACATTGATTTATCTTTTAACCGACCTTAACTACCCTTTTCCGAATATTTTAAAGTCATAACGCATCAATTACAAGGAGAATGGTTAACTAATTAACTGTTTTATAAAAACAATAGGAAAGAAACTAGGTGCAGTTAAAATATGGATTACTGAATAGTTAACAAATCTTTGTTACTGTCGGTTGACATGTCTTCACCTATTACTATGATATGGTCTAGTATATGGTCACATCACATGCAAGTATTTCTTAGTATTTTCGTTTTTATTTCAATTCATCTGTACAAAGATTGAACCAAGTGACGCCGTGCAATTTCCGCAGCCAATACAAAAGCAAACAAGCCAAGCGCTCACGAGCGGCCATGTTTGGCGAGGATGTCTTTGAGACCGCAAATAACTCTTTTTTTATCTCCAAATACGCCAAGTCGTTAAACAACTTTGTTTTTTTTTTACTTTTTGGCAATCTTTATCTTTTTGATTTATAATTATAGTTTTTACTAAGAGACAGGGAAGTTGATAGTCCTTATCTTGCTTAGATACTTCAAGCCATTAATCTTGTTTGCGAAGTGCAATTTATTGTAAGATAAAAACTAGCAAAATAGTTATTGTTCACTGACAAAATGCGTCTGCAGTGTAGTTATGAGACTGTCCGTTCTCATAAATTAATAACAGTGAAAACGGACTTCATAAGTCTGACCGCAGAAGCTAAACCGAATTATCATCTCTTGGCACCCGTGATAGAGATGCAGTGAGTAACTGCCATCGCAATCAAACTATTTGGAGTGTATAAGCACGAGCACTTAGCGTGGGCCGAGAAGTGTTTTATCTGCAAACCCATTATAAAAGTGTGAGATATGACACGTTGGTAATATTGTAAGTAAACTTGAATTGTCTTCGCGTCTCCTGGAATTAGTGTTGTTGCTTTACCCGCTACCAAATCAAATGTAAACAGATTATGTTACTACGAGCATTATTGTGTTTAGTTTGATGTTCACAGATATTATTTTTAGATTTGTCACATTACTTCAAGCTATGTTTATAACGTAATTAAAGGCATGCATGCGTCGATATACCTTCTCTGAATTACCAGTATCAGTAACATTTGGAACAACTCGTGTCAACAATGCCTTTATCAAAAATACTACATTTTTTTTATGTTTGTAAAGTAGCTAACGAGCTTGCAGGCCACCTGTTGTTAAGTGGTCACCACAGCCCATGGACACCCACATCCAACCTCAAACAAAACCGAAGTTCCGTTCGAGGTTGTATA
>DWKL01004481.1:0-10559 GCA_018249415.1 Phareas burnsi
CCCACTAATCTCTAATAGGGTCAAATCTCTGTTTGTAATAAACCAATAAAAACTACTTAACTTTTGTAAATAAATCTCAATTCCAGCGTTACAATCAATGAACTTCTTTACTGTAGATGCACGTATAATAATATATTTTACAGAGAAACAACAGAAATTATATATTTATAATGATAAAATATAAGCTTCTACCCGACGACTAAGCTTCAACCGCGTGGCGCAGTGGTCACCACACTGGTCTGACACGCAGAGAGTACGGGGTTCGATTTCCGGTCAAGACGTCTAAATGTCGAATTTAGATTTTTATTCTGGGTCTGGATGTCTGTGTACTCGCTTTTGCACGTGTACATTACATAAGAATTGCTAGTATGGGTCTATGGATGTAGAAAGCGTTATTTACTATTATTTATAAGCTTCTATAAAATTCGAACCTGCTCCCCTTTCGGCATATGTAATAACGTACTCAAAAACCACTTAATCCCCAAGAGCGATGGAGCTATTATAAAATAACAACGAAGAAAAACCGTTAAGTAAGCATTTTGTATCGGCCAAAACCCGGGGAAGAAAACAAAATGTGGGAGTTAAGCACGAGGCAGCTGGAAGAGGGCTTAGCGAGTTTGCATTAGGGCTGCCACTAGAGCTGGGTAAGATAAAAACAAGCGTATATTTTATACGGAATCATCCTTCATGAAATGTTAAGTATAGCCGATTAAGAAAAGTGAACAGCCCTAATACGTCTTGCAACGCCCGCTACGTTCAAAATGCAATGTTGAATTATTTTTAATTGAGACTGCCTACATTATAATTATTATTTTATATTTCAATAACTGGTAGAACTATAGTTCGTCCGGGGAATCGGACGCCTTCACAATCCACCGTGAAGTAATTGTTGTTCAGGTGCGATTGCCAGGCACACTTACAGCGAGGCAATCGTCTTAGTCCTCAAGAGTTGTGACGCATTTACGTACACCCTCGAATACAAGACGAGTACAATCCTATTTGAGGTTAGATGTAAGTGTCATGGGCTACAGTGACCACTTAACATAAGGTGGTCTACATGCTCGTTTGCTACTCTTCTCACATAAGTAAAAAAAGACAGCCTTCCAGTATTTGCATTCGATACGATCTTTATTGCAACGTATTAGGCTCGCTTTTCGCGAGTTTCGTATCAAATATAAATAATAATCACAACTAGCCTACTTCATGGTGTCGAATTTAGATATCAGTGCACGCGGGCGTTTTAAAATTCTTTCTAATCATTTTTCCCAAACGCGCCAAAAGAAGCATAACTTCCAGGATTCTTCCAGTTGTGAGGCGAGAACCATGCCCATCATTGGAACATAAGAAGGATTCCAATCATATTTTAAAATATATCTGGGTTAGCTAAATATTATTTTTACTTTCACCTCTATATATTACGAGTGACGTATATACCTGTAATGGCGAATCACATCGAATGTAAAAATGTTGTCATGTCTTATGTCTAATAATAAGTCAATGGTGTGAGCAACAGTAGCATCAGTGAGGTATAGCAGCAAATAAATAAATAAATAAAAACATCTGTATAAAGAACATAAAAACTGGCAACCCTACCAACATAACATTTTCGCCACAACGTAAACTGTTTTCTTGAACAATAGTTCTGGGCCTTCAAAAAAGAACCGTTGGAAATGTCGTTGGGCCGAAAAATCGGCAAATAACAGCTGAGCAGGTAGAACAGTTTTGTCGAAAACGGAACTAAACGGCGCGAGGGTCCGACAAAAGCACTAACAATTCGGTGAGATGAGAAAAATTCTGCCTAAATTCAGCTTAGATACAAACAGATCTATACTGCGTCCGATATAAAGTTTTTTATTTATCGTTTGAATGCCAATAGTTGAACATATATTTATGAAGTACATAAAACCAAGCAATATTTAAGTAAAAGTGCCTTTCTCCAATTCATTTAAGTCATAAATAATAATAAATAAGTTAGAAGTATTTCAACTGTGTAATGCAATCTCCAGCAATCCGCATTGGAGCAGCGTGGTGGAGCATTCTTTAGGCCTACCCCAGTTGTGTAAAGAGATCCGTGCCCAGCAGTAGGACATAAAAAGGGTTGGAGCCAATGCAATATAATCGTTTTTAAATAAAATTGTATTACAAAATATCTTAATAATTTATGATAAACATTATATTCTTTATTCTTCTTTATAAATAAAATACATGTATTCATAGCAGTAATAGGCTAGTTGTGAGATTCCCTCCTCTCCCACTAGATATATGGAAAGTGGTCACCGCTGCCTATGAACATTTACAACACCAGAGGAGCCGCCAATGCATCGCCGGCTTTGAAGTTGAGTTGTAGGTGTCCATGGGCTGCAATAACTTCTCACAATCAGGTGGCTTACATGCTCGTTTGGTAATCTTCTAAGATTAAACTTAAAAACAAAAACTGTTTGTTAATGTTCTCTGTGAATGTAGAATCGCTCGTGGCTAGCATGGCGGACTACAGAATTTTCATTAGATAAGGAGACCCGTGCCCACAGGGGTCGGTAATAGGTAAAAAGGAGCAATTTGAGCCGAATCGAACAATGTGTTGTGAAACTCACAGATTGAATTCTTTTGAGTTTGATAAAGGTTTGGTACCGAAAGTTATTTGGCCAATTTATTTTCCAATCTTCACAAGTAATAAATTCAACCAAATAACAGAGACTCGCCGAATTCCACATTGAAGGAAATTTTTGAAATGTTCGCAGCAAACTGAGTTTAGAAAGTTTCTGAGAAATGTTCAATATTTAAAAAATAACATTGAAATGTCATTTGAGGTACTAGTTCTAAGTGGGCAATATTACAGACGTTATAATAAGGCTGCATACTATTAAAATACTTTTAATTAAATTTCATAGTAACCCCTTAGAGAAATTCACAGCAAGAAAAGTTTAGTATCTCCATGTCCTCGCACTTTTATGCACGTCCCCAAATCTGGCACTGTCCACACCTCCAGCGAAACAGCCCTCTTCGTCACCTACCCACCTTTTCATTGTCAAGTCATCTCGTCTACCGTTACAGATGTAAAAATTAAATTGTTAACATTTTTCATGGTGGTAAAACTTATTTTAGTTTGACGGGGTTACAGTCACCTCGATATTCTCCGTCACTTCTATACTCCTAATTGATCTTCGTTTTTTGAAAGGAATAAACGGGCTGCATTCCATTTGTTGTTGAAGGGTTACTACCGGCTATGGACTTGTGTAACCCACTCTTAATCAAATAACACTTCAGATATACCCCCAGTAGGATGTACATAAAGCCAGTGCCCTGTCAGAAATCTAAATTCACCATTTAGATGGCTGGCCGCAGTTCGAACCCGAACTCCTCTGAATATCAGGGCGGTATGATGAGGGAATAAGAATACTACCTGAAGCCAATAGTAGATGCATTGCTTCTGCCACCTTGTACGTTTTATAAATAAAAAGACATTTTTTTTGATGTGAGAAGAATAGCAAACAAGCGTGCAAGCCACCTGATGTTAACTGATCACTACAGTTCATGGACACCGACATCTAACAGAACTGAAATACTATTTAAGGTTGTACGCGGATGCGTTCCTACTCCTGAGGACTAAGACGGCCACCTCGCTCTAAATATACCTGACGACCACACCTCCCCAACCGAAACAATAATTGCTTCACGGTGGACTCCGAGGGCGGATGTACCTTCCCGGGCGAATTATAGTTCTAGCACCTTCTAAACAAAAGAATCCTTCAGTAATAAAAGATAGAGCTTCATTTTAAAACGTAATCACGGCGTAATCATTTTCGAAAAGCCACTCTGCTTCACAAACCTTCAGTGCAAAATCAATATCTGTCGGAGATATCAATGTAACCGCGCACCAGAGATAGAATTGCAAAATGTAGATAAAGTTCCTGTTCTATCGTCACCGAACGAGAGGCGAAATCAGTGGGGAAATAATAGTTAGTTTACTTTGGCTCCAATTCGACAACTACTACGACTACGACTCTCTCATTCTGAGAGGAGATCCTTGCCCAACAGTGGACATTAATGGGTTGACACGTGCTTCAACAATTGTCCACGCCAACAGTATTATATCAGATAAAAGTGGCTGCAGCCATTTTCATGTCCCACTGCTAGGCACGTGTCACTTCCCACAATCAGGGATGGCCTAGAGCATACCCCACAACGCTACTTCAGTGCGGATTGATGGAGATATGGGTTAGTGACCAGTGGTGTAGAATGTTTTCGAACCGCCCACAAGACCTCCGACAAGGTTTAATGACTCGGAATCGCGTATGAAATTTAGCCACTAGCGGTCACCCATCCAACTTCCGACCGCGCCCAACGTTGCTTGACTTTGCTGATCAGTTACGGTCTACGCAAGCCGAGGGCGCTGCGCGCGACACAGTTCACTTATTAGATCATTATCGATTGATTTCATTATTGACGATTATTTCTATTAACATTGACCGATGGTAGAAATATAGTTGGACAGGGGAAGTACCACCGCTGGCCTCATAATCCGCCGTGAAACAGTTTTTGTGTTTCGGCTGGAGAGGTACGGTCGCCTCGCTGTAAGTGTGTTACAGCGAGGTGACCATCATAGTCCTCAGAAGTAGTGACATATCTACATGTGACTTCAGATAGAACTTTTTGTTTGAGTTATATGTGGATGTCCATGGGCTATAGTGACTACTTAACATCAGGTAGCTTGCACGCTCGTTTGCGACTCTTGAAACATAATAAAAAAAGAAAAGCCCAGTGATGCAGTTGTCACTATACTGATCTGTCACGCGAAGAGCTTTGGGTTCAACCACCTGCTCACCTAAATGATAAATTTGTGTTTGTATATATTTGTATTTTGATAGATGATAGAACTATAGTTCGTCCGGGAAAGTACCGCCGCCGTCCTCATAACCCGTCGCGAACCTATTCTTGCGTTTCGTTATTGCGTTGCGTATGATTGTCAGATACACTTACAAGCGGGACGACAATCTTAGTCTTTGGGAATAGTGACGCATCTACGTACTAGCTCCATCCTCTTCGAAGTAACTTGTATATTTGATATTCGTGAACTGCAGTGGCCACTTAACATTATGAGCCCTACACGCTCGTTTGCTACAGATCTAACATAAAAAAGTTAATTCAACCCTCCTTTCTCCATGTACTACTACCACTAGCGGTTACTCATCCAATCCATCCATCCATCTACCACTTGTAAAACCCGACTATAGCTTACCCGTAGCAATGTGACAAGTTGCAGGCGAGTTATTGGACAACTTGTTAGGCGAAGCTGGAGATGACATTTATCTACTCTTAATAAGGGGTAGCGAGCAAACTTGCTATTCCTATTTTGTGAGAGGGCAACATTTTTGGTACAATCGTATATGGCAAGTTTTTTTTATTTTAAACAGAACCATAGATATATTAAGAACATAAAATCATTTTTTTTAAGATTCTTCAAGTTCGTTTGAAAATCCTGTCAAAATGTGTTCAATTATTTCTAAGAATGTTTGTCTAAGAAATAGATTTTTAAATACAGAACAGGTTTTCACATCATATAAAAATGACAGAAAAACAAAACAATAGAGGCTGGCCTCTATTAGGTGATCACTTATCAATATCATAACTATCCCATTACTGGACAGTGGTCTTTTCCCAGAAGAGAAAGATTTAGACCTCAGTACACCAATCTGGCCAGGTTAAAGGTAGCTTCACGTGGCTTTGAGAATATTAAAAAAAAAAACTCTCAGGCGTATAGATTTCGTGACGATGTTTCATTCATGGTTAAAGCAAGTGATAATTAATTACTAATACACAGTTAATATAAACATTGATAATCTATTAAACAATGATAATAGTGAGAATTCGGCGTCATACGCTGGAAGTTCGGGCCTCAAATCTCAATCTCAGGAATGCACCTCTGATTTTTGAAGCTGTGTGTATATTAGAAAATTATTATCATGATTTAGTGGTGAAGAAGTGCATCGTAAAAAACCGTCAAGTTTTCAAAGATGTATGAAGTCTGCCAACAAAAGCTAAACGAGTGTGGCAGAATATGGCCTAAGCCTCTCATTCTGAGAGGAGACTTGTGCCCATCAATAGACACAAATCGTTGATGATGATAATAATGACCCAGATGACGGTCAAATAAACTGACACCATAGAAGGTGGAAATCACGCACTCTGATCGACTATTTCGGCATTTTTTATAACAATACATACCTGCAAGGTGAGCAGCCCACAGATGGAGAGTGGTCAATATTGCCTATGGACATTTGCAATACCAGAGAAGTCGTCAATGCATCGCCGGGTTTATCAAGTATTTTGATACTTTTTTTGAAGAACCCCATCTCATAACGCTCCACTATACATTAAGAGGAAGTTCATTCCACATCTTTCACATATACAGTAAAAAGGAACGCGGAGAACCGGAGCCAGTTGATGTAGGTAGAACCTCATCCTTCGGTGGGTAGTGCGATGGAGGAAGGGTGATGTGGGTACTAAATCCAATTTATAGGTAGAATTATAATTTGACCGGGAAGATACCACTGCCGCCCTCATAATCCGCCATGAAGCATTTCTTGTGTACAGCGAGGCAAACGTCTCAGCCCTCAGGAGGAGTAATACACCCACGGGTTTGGAGGCTTCATTCCTATTTAAGGTTAGATATGAGTGTCCATCGGTTGCAGTGATCACATAACGTCAGGTGGCCTGCGCGCTCGTTTGCTGCTCTTCAACATAATAAAACAGTTGCTGGCAATCGCATATCGTTCATAATTCCCGGTGAGACGATTGATATTGACATCTCAGTCTATAATCCGTAATCCTAATAGCATTCTGTTCGGAATTTTTGTACCTTTTCTCGGCTTACACAAATCCATTGTGTCTAGCATATTGGAAACTTCAGTGAGCCGATTATCTCCGATTAGCGTTTTACGATAAAGAAGTAGCATATGGACAGTGTATTTAAGAATAGTAATATAAGAGCTGGTGGTTCACTTTGTGGTTTGATTCTTCTATTTATGCATCATACTATCACTTTTGACCGCTGTTATGTTCTGGTTTTCAAGGTGCAAGTAGATACTTACACGAGTAGTACTACTTAGTTCTCAGTGGTAGCAACGTATCTGTGGCCGACATTAGGTGGGCTTTCTATTGTCATCATCATCATCAACCCATTAATGTCAACCTGCTGGGCACGAGTTTCCCCACAGTATGAGAAGGATTAAGCTATATTCCGCGCTGGCCAAGTGCGGATCGTTAGACTTTATACACCTTCAAGAACTTGACAAAGAACTCACAGATGTGTAAGTTTCCTCACGATGTTTTCCTTCGCCGTTAAAACAATTGATAATTAATTTTTAATACGCATATAACTTCGAAAAATCGTAAACCCGTGCGGGATTCGAACCTATTTCTGCCTTATAGCAGTGTTAACTGTTTAAAGGATGTGGTAAAGGAAAGACTCCAAGGAATTCTAACTTAGTCTTTAGGGGTAATAATGTCTCTATGGCCGATCTTAGATAGGCCTTCAATTTTATTTGGCATTAATTACCGATCTTCATGGGGGGAGGGGGGGGCAACAACCACTTACCATCAGGTGGACTGCAAGCTCATTTACTAGAACTCCGCGTGTTTCAACTGCAACGATACCAATAGTCTCGTGATAAGAGTGGGATATCTCACGCAGCCGGTCCTTTGATAGAATTCATGGCACAAACCTCTCATTTAGAAGTTATATCTGTATAACAAATTAATTATCAATTGCTTTAACGATACCAGAGAATTAAAAAAGATCTCGAAGATGTATGTAAAGTCTACCAATCTGAAACTGGCCATCGTGGTGAGTTATGGCTTAGCCCTTTTTATTCTAAGAGAAGACCTGTGCCCAGAGGGACACATGTGGGCCGATGATGATACATTGTTGATAAAATTTATTGTACATCAAGTATTTTTTTTTTATGGAAAAAGAGTAGCAAACGAGTGTGCAGGCCGTCTGAAGTTATCTTTGCGGCACATGGACACGTATCCGGCAACCACACCTCATCAACCGAAACACAAAAATTGCTTGATGGCGAATTGCGAGAGCGGCAGTTCTACCCCTCGGACAAACTATAACTCCACCACCTACTAAACTACCGCAAGAGAAGAACGCCTTACGTCTTTTACGACACCCAAGGGAAGAAAGAGAAAGACGTATTATTGGCCTGTGTAAATTAATAAGATTGTTTTTTAAGAGGAGATCGTTTGAGACCTTTCTTTAATTGAAGGGAAACAAATTATTCATTTTTACATTACGTCCAACGTTATTCGGGTTATCAAGTTAATGCCTGCAATTCTTTTTATGCCTCTCTGATGGGCACGAGTCTCTTCCCACAACTACAGCAGGCCCAAAACATACTCTACTATAATGTCACCATGCGGATCGATGGAGATGCCGGTTAATCCGTGGATGATTTCAAATGAGCCCAAGGCCTCCGACAGGGTTTATCGACAGCTATCCAATGATGACAACCAGCAAAATGGAATCCTCCATTCAACTCTTCCACGCGCTCGACTTTCCTTATAGATTGCTGTATAGATTGGTTACGATCTACACAAACCACAGGGCTATGCGCACTTCAGATGCAGCGAATGAATCGCCCCAAAAAATGTAATCTATCAAAATATACCTTGTATCAAATTCGTCATATTTCTGTACGGATAACAATACTCAATTTTGAAAGATACACATCGCTCGTTTTGTTAACGGCTCCATCACTCGTGCACTCGGCACTCGCAAATGGATTAGTGGCTCGCTGCCAAATACGACAAACAGGTTTTATATCCAGTTCAGGTAACTGAGAATTGATTGAAGCGCTAATATCTGTTCTAGTTTTAAAATTGAATATTGGCTTTTCCCATAATTGTTTTTTATAACATAGAAGAAGAAGCGAACGAGCATAAAGTCCACCTGACGTTAATGGCATTGCGACATTTGTAATCCAAATAGGAATGAAGTCTTACACAGAGTCGGTCATAAATGCGTTGCTATCTAATAAACCTAAGTTAACTCATTTAAGTGTCTTTGTTACCACACCTTCAAGCTCAAGCACAGTAGCATTAAACACTGAATGAACTATGAACTAACAAGAAATAGGTGTGGTAGTGGTGGCCAAAGAAAATAAAATAGTTATCACTTGCTTTAACGGTGAAGGAAAACATCGTGAGGAAATCTGCATACGTGAGAGATCTCTGTAGAGTTCTTGCAGGTGAAGTCTACCAATCCGAACTCGGCTATCGTGGCTATAGCCTGACCCTTCTTATTCTGAGAGGAGACTCGTGCCCAGCGGTGAGACACTAATGGGTTGTTGATAATGAATAATGCCCCTGGGTCGATCACGACGACTTCTACCACTTTTCTTTCTTTAGAAATAGTAGGTAGATGATAAATCTTTAGTTCGTCCGCGGAAGTACCACCATCTGCTGTCTAGGTGCTGTAGGTGGGCACACTTACAACGAGGCGACTATCTCAATCCTCACGAGTAGTAACGCATTTACGTACAACCTCAGACAGAACTTCACTTTTGTTTAAGGTTAGACGTGGATGATCATGGGCTGCAAAAATCACTTAACATCAAGTGGCCTGCACATTCGTTTGGTACTTTTGATGATGATGATAATTATAATAATACTGATGATGATGATGATGATAATTATAATAATACTGATGATGATGATGATGATGATGACGAGGATGACAATGATGAGGAGAATAATATTGATGATGAGGATGATGATGTAAATGATGATGATGATGATAATGTATCAATCCGTGCGCGCTTGCGTGTAGTAATTTACGTGTTCAGTTCAGTTTCCAAAAGTAATTACATTTAAATCCGTCGTTCCAGTGTCGTTACGTGCGGTGGCAGTGCCTGAATTGCGTAATTTGGTGAATAAAGTGAAATTTACGGCGACACTCCGCGTAAATACGTGAACGTCGCCGAGTGTTGAATGCAGTCCATTTCGTTTAAATTCCCTGCAAATAAGGGCGGCATTTCCACCTTTTGTTTAAATTTGAAACTTTCATGAGAATGTTAATTGTGGAATTAAGTATTTGTAGCTAACATTTCATTATAATAACATTTATGCTTACTTGAAATGTCACTGGGTTTCCGATTCGATTTTGTCGAATGTCAGTCCGTAAAATGTACCAATATGAAATGTTTTTGAGGCAATAAAACTATACAAAATTTTCGTACTTTTTCAAATTTATTCCACGCAACTGAAGATTATGTTTTTGTAGCGTATGTATAATATGTCTGTATGCTCCTTGGCACGGGCTGTGGCCTAAATGGCTCAATGTATTTTAACGTTAGATTCATCTTGATAAAGCTAGTACACACACACACATAAACACTGGGTAAATAAATAAATCAAAATGACGTTCTTTATTTGCTTTTTTCGGTGCGGCGTACCCGATTTTACATCATGTGGCCTGCACGGTCGTTTGCGACTCCTCTAACATAAAAAAAGTGTAGATTTCCTCACGATGTGTTCGTTTACCATTAAAGCAACTA